>CAUYLG010015786.1:0-104805 GCA_963573385.1 Cacajao melanocephalus
CAATGAGAACACACGGACACAGGGAGGGGAGCATCACACACTGGGGTTTGTCGGGGGGAAATAGGGGAGGGACAGCAGGGGGTGGGGAGTTGGGGAGAGATAGCATGGGGAGAAATGCCAGATATAGGTGATAGGGAGGAAGGCAGCAAATCACACTGCCATGTGTGCACCTATGCAACAATCTTGCATGTTCTTCACATGTACCCCAAAACCTAAAATGCAATAAAAAAAGAAAGAAAAACTAAAATAAAATAAAATAAAAGTGGAGACAAAGCAATGAAACATTTTTCATTTTTCAGGAAAAGCAGATATATATATATAATACTTATACAAATATATAGATATTGATATATTATATAAACTTAATTTTTACAACAATCCTGGGGGCTAGATGTTATAACCATTTATAGAAGAATAAATTGAAGCTTAAAGAGATTAGCCTTATGAAAGTTATAAAATTGAATTAGCAGAGAAGACAAAATTTAAAACCAACAAGGTGTTCTTCAGCATTAAGGTAATGCTTTAAGAGCCTTACTCTGGCAATGTTAGGGGTGGAAGCGAGAACCAGCCTAGAAGCAGAGAAACCCAGCAATTGAGGTGAAAAGTGGTGACAGCCTGAACTAATATGCCTTGTTAGTGTGAATGGAAAGAATGGGCTGGGGAGTAAGAGGAGCTGAAATTCATACTACCCATTCCTTGGATCTTGGGAATGAATGAAATAAATGAACTAAATATGGTTCTTATAATTTTAGCTTGGATTATTGGGTAGGTGCTGGTACCATTAATGAGGGAAAATAGATTTAAGGCAGATGGTTCTAGTTTTAGAAATGTTGAGCTTGACATACCTGTGAGACTTTGGGTTAGTGATAGAGGTAAGTTGAAAACCAAATAAGTAAAAGATCCTATGCTAACTATTTTACTTTATTTTTAAACTTTTTATTGGAAATATAATACATAAACAGTAAAGAAGAGTAAATGTATATACCTCAATGATTTAACACAAAGTGATTAACTATGTGTCCATTTCAATGTCTATTTCCATGTAATATATTTTCTGCTTGTCTTATAAATACTGAGAAAGGTATGGTAAAATCTAACACAGTGATTGTGGAGTTGTCTGCATCTCCTTGACATTCTGTCAATTTATGCTTTATATTCTTTTTTTTCATCTTGCCCATTATTGATTAATTTTATTTCATTCTAACTTTTCCTCTATTCACTTAAAAATTATTCTTTCACTGTTCTAGACATTACAACATGCATCATTGACATATCAAAGTAAAATAGTAAAGGGTTCTTTCTCTTTCTTTCTGGATAATGCAATAATCTTAGAACATTTTAATTTCATTTTCTCCTACTCCAATTTACATGTCACCGTTATCATGCATTTGAATCATAAAAACATTTAAAACTAAATAAGACGTTGCATTAATATTAAATTTATACTGTCAATATTATTTTAGATATGACCACATACTTACCATGATCTTTACTTTACATTTCTGCTTGTATCTCCAATACTCCATCTGGCATCATTTTTCTTCCATCTGAAAAAAAAAATTCTTTAGTATTTCCTTGAGTAAAGATCTGCTGATAACAAATTCTCAGCTTTTGTTTGCCTAAAAATATCAGTACTTTGTTCTTGAAATATACTTTCGTTGCATTTAAAGTTATAGGTTAACACTTATTTTCTTTTAATACTTTAAGGTAGCAATCCTTTGTTTTCTGGTAACCACTGTTCCTTCTGAGATCTCAGCTCTCAGTCTGTTTTGCCTTCCAAAGCAATATGTCTTTTTTTTTTTTTTTTTTTTTTTACTTCTTGGGTGTGGATTTCTTTTTATTATTCTTAAATTTTTTATAGATTCTTGAATTTTTACCTTGATGCCTTAGCATCAGTTCTTAAAAATTCTTTCAAAGGTTACCTCTGCTCCATTCTCTTTCTTCTCTTCCAGGGATGTCCACTGCAATATATTATACCTATTCAATGAATCCTCTACATCTCTTACCCTTACCACTGTGCTTTCCATCCATTTTTTCCTTCATTTTCTTCTCATGTATTTTCCATTCTACTAACTGTCTCTACAGCTGAGTCTAATCTGCTGTTAAATTCTTGATTTTTGATTACCTTATTTTTGAGTGCTAGAATGTCTTTTTTGTTCTTTTTATTTTTATTTATTGATTTTGAGACAGAGTCATGCTCTGTTGCCCATGCTGGAGTGTAGTGGTGCAAACATGGGTCACTACAGCCTCAACCTCCTGGGCTCAAGTGATCCTTCCACCTCTTCCTCTCAAATAGCCGAGACTATAGATATGTGCCACCATGCTTGGCTAATTTTTAAATTTTTCTGTAGAGATGAGGTCTCATCATGTTGTCCAGGCTGGCCTCCAACTCCTGGGCTCTTCTGCCTCAGCCACCCGAAGTGCTGGGATTACAGGCATGGGTCAACCATGCCTGTCCATGTTTTTTTTTTTTTTAAATATTTTCTTATGTCTTTGAACATAGTAAAAGTTAAAGTTTGTATTTGATACTCAGTTATCTGGCACTCTTGTGATTGTCTATTGCCTATTTTTTTATGGTTTTTATTCTTTGTATTAGTCCATTTTCACATTGCTGATAAACACATACCTAAGACTGGGCAGTTTACAAAAGAAAGAGGTTTAATGGACTTACAGTTCCATATGGCTGGAAAGACTCACAATCATGGTGGAAGGCCAACAGCAGCAAGTTGCGTCTTATGTGGATGGCAGCAGACAAAGAGAAAGCTTGTGCAGGGAAAGTCTCCTTTTTAAAACCATCAGATCTTGTGAGACCCACTTGCTGTTAGGAGAACAATATGGCAGAAACCACCCCCATGATTCAATGATCTCCCACTGGGTCCCTTCCACAACATGTGGGAATTGTAGGAGCTACAAGATGAAATTTGGGTGGGGTCACAGAGCCAAACCATATCACTCTTGTTATTACGTCTCTTCATGTTCCTGGTTGTTTTTTATTGATAATACAAACCACATACACAAAATTATTTAGAGAAATAATTGGAAACCTAGGATAATACCATTTTCCTCTAGACTGGATTTATATCTGTCTATAGAGCATTTGGGGCACTAGCAATTACCTCAATTTAATTTTAATGATGGAAATGACAAAGTTAAACTGCTGTCTATTCCATTTCACCATTACTTCTATTGTGCAGTTTTTAGGGACCCAACACAAAGCAAGGGGCTTATCTCCTGGGAAGTCCCTAAACCCTAATCTCTGTTCCTGTATCTCATAGACCAGCAGGGTTGCTGTTCACCCTCTCAAAGTCTCAGCTGACTTCTCATGTGTGAACAAATGTCCCCAGGGGAAAAGCAGCCTCATACACTAGGCTGTCTTCCTACACCTCTTCTGGGTAATACTTTATACCTTGCTGCCTCTTCAAATATTTGCTTCTAGCAAAGAATCAAAAAATAAAAATACAAATTCAGCTATTAAGAGATATAGAAGAGATAGAATATTATATGGAATTACTGAGGTAGGGGACGGAAAAATACTCCACCTGGGTTGATCAGGAAAGGTATCATGGAGCTGACATTGAGACCAGGATTGTGAGAAGGAGGCAACCCTTTAAAGATCTAAGAGAAGTCAATTCTAAAAAGAGCTGAGAATGAGGTTCTATGAGACACAGAAGGAAGACCAGGATGCTGCAAAGTGGAGGACTATGGGCACAGTAAAGGGAAGTGGTATTGTGGGGGTAGACAATGGCTCAACTAGATAAATTAGTAGTTGAAGTTCATTTATTCTGGTTTCTATGAGAAACCACTGGAAAATACTAATCTAGAGATGTATGCCTTGTAACAGTTACCTGGGCTATGGCGTGCGGGTTGGACTGTGAGAGGTCGAGAGTGAAGTCAGATCACAAAACAGGATGCTTCGGAAGTCCACGGAGTGATTGTGTCATTTGAAGAAGGGGGCAGTAGTGAAGACAGTGATAAGTAATAGAAATCAGGATATATTTCATTTTCCCTTTGAAATGTTTGCTTTCTCTCTAGTTCTGGGTGCATGGGTTTAAATTTGCAGTATCTTTCTGGCTTAACCTGCTCAGTAAAACAGCTTGACATCTGTCTATATAAAACTCATCAGAGACAGTGCTCCTACTGTAAATAAGTAAATATTAAAGCTAACATAGATGTGACTGGGCACTGTTCTAATGTGATTTACGCATAACAACTCACTTAATCTCAATAGTTCTATGAGCAATAATGAATAATATGAATATCATTATTCTCATTTTAAAGACGAGGAAACAGGAACAGGCCTGGATTATTTGCCCAAGGCCATACAGCTATGCATGGACATGATTCACTAGTGGCTGCTGTTATTCCCTATTCTTTTGTTTTTGTTTCTGTTCCTATTTTGAGAGCAGCACCCTGATGTCCCTTTGAGAAATCACTCCTTCCCTACTCTTAGCCTATGCTGTTCCAGTGGTCCTGACTTCACTCACAGCTCCAAGGGAGGGCATGTGACTCAAGCCTAGCCGATCAGCACTGCCTTCTTCTTGATACAGCTAATGGTTCAAAATGAGCCAATCAGAAGCAATGCAATTGCTAACTGTGAAGTTGGAGGTCTGGTGTCTTTGTTGCCAACATGGGAAGTGTCTAAGTATGATGTCACTATAGAGAGAGTGAAACTAACAGAAAAAAAAATGGACTCCAGAAATATCACTGAAGCATCTGGGGCCTTGTAGTATCTCAGTTTTTTTTAAATTATACTTTAAATTCTGGGGTACATGTAGAGAACGTTCAGGTTTGTTACATAGCTATACACATCCCATGGTGGTTTGCTGCATCCACCACCCTATCATCTACATTAGGTATTTCTCCTAATGCTATCCCTCCCACAGTCCCCTACCCCATGACAGGCCCTGGTGTGTGATGTTCCCCTCCCTGTGTCCATGTGTTCTCATTGTTCAACACACACTTATGAGTGAGAACATGTGGTGTTTGGTTTTCTGTTCCTGTGTTAGTTTGCTGAGAATGATGGTTTCCAGCTTCATCCATGCCCCCACAAAGGACATGAACTCATCATTTTTATAGCTGCATAGTATTCTATGGCATATATGTGCCACATTTTCTTTATCCTGTCTATCATTGATGGGCATTTGGGTTGGTTCCCAATCTTTGCTATTGCAAACAGTGCCACAATAAAAATACATGTGCAATTGTCTTTACAGTAGAATGATTTATAATCCTTTGGGTATATACCCAGTAATGGGATTGCTGGGTCAAGTGGTATTTCTAGTTCTAGATCCTTGAGGAATCACCACATTGTCTTCCACAATGGTTGAACTAATTTATACTCCCAATCAAGTTGCTCATTAAACGCCCTAGGCCAATTTGAAGTAGGTGCAACTGAAAAAGACTTAAAATAGCTGTACTCATCCTTTGAGGAATCGCCTGCACACTCACGGCAGGGAAGCTGCAAATAGAGAAAGTTGCCATTTTAAGAAAGGTCCATGTTTCTCTAGTGCACTCAGCCTCTTGCTGCACGACAAAAAGTTGTTTTTTCTCTCCCACTAATTAGATAGAATGACAAGTAGTTAGGCTCCTCAATAGTCCTTCATCAGACATTCTGTACTTTAGACTTCTACAAGAAAACAAACCATTCAATTCCACATTTACCACCCAGTTATAAATCTCACCTTTGGCTCCATGTCTCTGGGAAAGGATTGCAAATTATGGAGGGCAGGCTTTGGTCCATACTAACCACTTGCTGGATCTGAGGTTTTTTATTTGCCTTCCTGAAGAAAGCTTGCCATGAGTACTATTGGAAATGCTTTCAGAGAGGGAAAGCAAGAACTACTTGCTAAGATCTAATTTTCAGTTAGGGTAAAAATGTTTCTTTTTCCTGCCTATGGCAATCTCAGCTCATAACAGACAGGCAATGCATATTGGAGATCCCAAATCCCAGCAGAAGGGCAATAGGGTGCAAAGAGAAACTAGACGTTCAGAACCTTTTATAGTTGAACATTAAGGTTTATGTAAGTTCTACAAAGGAAGGGACAGAGGCCTAAGATGTAGGGCACAAACGCAGCAACTTTGAGTGCTCAGTGGCAACTATATACTCAGAAGAAAAGGAGGCCTGCAGAGGGCCAGGAGTGAGGCAATGAGAAGCATGAACAGGAGGGATCCTGACTCATTTGCAGCCAAAGACCTGACATCTGTGTCATGTTAGAGCAGTTGTGCCTAAGACCATGATGCTGCTTGGGTGTCACTGTTCCTATATCATCCCAGACACTACTTTCACACTCCCTTGACACCAAGCCTGTGGCCCCACTCCCAATTCAGACTTTTTAACTACTCCTGCTTCTGCATAGATGCAGCAACCTCCCAACACCTCATCCCTCACTGCCAAGATCTTCCACCCTTGTTCTTCTCAAATCAGGTCCTAACCCAGAAAAGCATACATCTTCTGTCACCCCTTTGCATGTCATTCTCTCATGGTTTTTCATTGCAAATAGGTTGTAGTGAGGTGACTGTCTCCCCCACATACATATCCATGGTGAACCTGTGAATGTGAACTCATTTGAAAGCGTGGCCTTTGCAGCTGTAACCAAGTTATAAACCATGAAATGAGATCATCCTAGACTATCCATGTGTGCCCAAAATCCAATGGCAAGTGTTCTATAAGAAGAGAAGACATAGACAGAAGAGGAGAGACACAGGAGAGGAGGAGGTGGTATGAAGACAGAGGCAGAGACTGGAGTGATGCGTGTACAAGCCAAGGATCAAGAGGGTTATCAACACCATCAGGAGCTAGGAGAGAGACATGGAACCAATTTTCCCTCAGAGCCTCCAGAAGGAACCAACCTTGCCAACACCTTGATTTTGAACTTCTGGTTCCCAGAACCGTGAGCAAATAATTCTCTGTTGCTTTAAGTCACCCAGTTTGTGGTAATTTGTTATGACATTCCCTAGGAAATAAATGCATAGAGTAAAACTCTAATTTCCCTACCATGATTAGGAGACCCTATAGGATTCGGTCCCTACTCGCTACTCAGATTAAATATTTTACTTCTCCTCATCTCACTGGTTGTCTCCCTTCTTCTTGTCCCCTCTGGGTTTTTTTTTTTTTTTTTAAGACAGAATTTCGCTCTTGCCACCCAGCTGGGGTTCCATGGCACGGTCTTGGCTCACTGCAACCTCCGCCTCCCAAGTTCAAGTGATTCTCCTGCCTCAGCCTCCTGAGTAGCTGGGATTATAGGTGACCAACACCCTGCCTGGCTAATTTTGTATTTTTAGTACAGATGGAGTGTCACCATGTTGGCCAGTCTGGTCTAGAACCTCTGACCTCAGGTGATCCACCCGCCTCAGCATCCCAAAGTGCTGGGATGACAGGCGTGAGCCACTGCTCCCAGCCCCGCTCTGTTTCTTTAACACACATGTTATTTGCTTCATAATGGCCTTTGCCTATTGCTATTGCCTGTTTGAAAATATCCCCATCCCTAGAATCTTTGCACAGATGGCTCCTTCTTGTCATGCTTCTCTCAACTCAAACACATACCTTCCTGAACCTTACTAACCAAAGTGCATCTCCCACCACTCCCCAGTTAGTGTCTACCACATCATATCACCTCACTTCCCTTCATAGTACTCATCAAAAGTGACAAACGTCTTGTTCATATATTTACTAGATTGTGAGCTCAGTGAAGGCATTTTGTGTATACTCATTGATTCAACAACTATTAATTGAGCATCTATTATATACCAGGTAGCATTTTAGGCATTTGGCAAATGTAGTAACCAAACCAAATCAGCCTCTGCTCTTAGAGATTTACATTCTAGCTCATTTTCTTGACTGTCTCCCTGTGTCTGATGCTCTCTCCACTATTTTTGGTCATTCATTCATTGTTAAATGAATATTAATTGACTAGTAGATGAAAACACTAAGTTCTAGTCGCTAATTCTTTCCCTTTTCCTAGTAAAAGCTTGACTCTGTCTGGTTAAGAAATTTAATAAGCACAGACATCTTGCGAGACCTTCACACTTGTCATTTACGATGCCTTTTTCTTAAAAGAACATGGGAATTCCTTCATCTGCCTTGTCCCATCCCCAAGTTTTCATCATTTCTACTGGTGTGATTGAAAGTATGATTTCTCCCTTAGAACGTGTTCTGGGATGCCAAACAAAAGACCAAGCCACACTAGACTTGCAAGTCTTTGCCAAAGATGGCAGACACCAGGGCAGTTGGCTCGATTAACCACTGCCGTGTCTAAAGGTCAGCCTCTGGGACTGTTTAATTGTGGCCATTAAAGTGTTTGAGCAGCTGCTTCATAGCAGTCATTTGGAGCCCAGGAGAAACCAGAGGCAGCTTCAGTACACCAGGTCATTTGAAAAGAGGCTGGCTGTGCTGCATATGCAGCCTGGTAACAGCTGGGATTTCCAGAAGTACTTAACCTGGCTTAGAGGTCATGGCCTAAGTAAAACTAAGATTCCCTTTCTCCCAAAGTAAAATTGTAGAGTGGTTCATTTGTCTCCATGTTCCCTCTCATCACTTTATGCTCTCCTCATTTTTCATCTTTGATTCAGGCCTCCAGAAACCTTTCCTGCCAATTCATCACCTAATCAATTAACATGCATTAACTGAGCAACTGTTATATACAAAGCAATGGCAAGATACTACCACATTTTCACTATTCACCCCCTCCAGACCACTCTGTCCCATTCCTCATCAAGCCTGCACCTCAAAGATACAGCTAGCTCATCATGGGTACACTTTCCTACCTGAGCCTAGATACAGGCTCACATTTTTTCTCAACACAACTTTCTAGGCAGTTACTACTCATTGCTTGGACCTGGCACTGGGATGGAATCTTTTTTTTGCTCTCCCTGAATTTCTGTGACCTGCTAAAGTTATATAGCTGGTCTATGGTGGACCTGGAACCCAGGTCTCCTGTCTAGGATTCTTTATGATGTCCCAGTATAAACAAGTTAAATAGCATTTGAAAGATGACTAGATTTGTTAACCAAAACAAAAATACATCTAAGTTAGCAAGAAGTGCAAAATAAAACAACACATAGCATTATAGTGGAATATTTAGAATGTAATGCTATATATTACCTGTCTAATATAAATATGTAATCATGGTTACTTTATAGACCATTTTGTTTAATTCTTATAGTAACTCTATATAATAGGTTATATCCTCCCTATTTCACACATGGGGAAACTGAAATTCAGAGAGTTTAAGTAACTTCCTTGAAAGCTGCCTAATAATAATTGTGGAGCTGGGTTTGGGCCCAGGTATATTCACCTGGCTCTAAATATGTCTTATTGGCAGTACACACTGCTACCATTGTGGGATAATTCTCCATGGGTCTCTCAGATTTCTGCACATCCAGTGAACAGACACAGTGACAACGTTTTGTTCCAGTGCATCTTTTCAAGGAGGTCTGTATAGCAAACAGTCTTGAAGAGCAGAGCCAGTGTCTCCCTCCAAAGAAGAGCAGAGATTTATTTGTTGTCCGGGATATAAAAGATACCATCTCCCTCTAGGGCAAATCTTGAACAGATTTGTTTGGAGCCCATTATAAAAGATTGGGATGTTCCAAGCTTAGAGCTCCTTAGATGTGTCCCAAATGTATTACTGCATGCACACGGCCCCCATGGGACCTGGGTGACAAAGGGAACCAATGCTCATGTTTGTCTTTTGCTTAAGATTCACATGTCTCTTGTTAGCTTACGTAGGGTCAAATCACATACCCTTCAAAGTTGTTAACAACAACCACGAGTTCCACGGCATGAATCACTGAAGGAGGCTGGGGTGCTCCTGACTGCCTACTCCACTGGGATCCCAAGTTTTTGTTTCACCCTGTGTTCACCTAAAACAAGTTATGTAGAGTCCCAATCCCTCAGGGACTGAATAAATATGGCTGAAGGGAAGTCTGAAGTAATATTAATAATGATTATATTTACCTCTCACAGACAAAAAATTGCATTTTCACAGCATCTTAAACTGATATTATGAGAAATGTGGCTGTGTCAGACAGGATGGGCATTTGAAAGTAAGAGGTGTTATTAACAAGAGAAGCTTCTCCCTGTGGGAATTAGATTGGAGCATATCTGGATTGCATTACTCCTTCCCATCCGGCCAGCTCTGCCCACCTCTCCAGAGAGGCCAAAGATTAACACTGTTCACCCATGCCTCTCAGAACAATTTCCTTTCCTTTGAATGAATTCTTAACTTTGTTCTGATTGTGAAGACTTGTTTATGACTGCTTATCATCAGAATGAAGATTTGAATATTCTGATTTTTTCCTTCTCAAGTCACCTAAGTCATTAGATCAAATCATGACAAGGTAGAAAATTTTATTCACTGGAAATGTTCCATAAGGATGATTTACAAGATAAGCTGTTGGAAGAAATTAGAACCACACTTTCAAGAGGAATTGTACCTTCCTCCGTGAAGTAGGAGACAGGATGTGAGGCTCATGGCAATGTGGCGGGGGGGGGGGGGCGGGTTTGGTCAGTGGGTAGGGTAAGAAATTCCATTGGTTCTCTTCAGCAGGGGGACAGCAATGAAGGGGAGAAGAGAGGGAGGTCAAGAAAACTTGGTTTTCTCTGGTGGAAAGAAAACCAAGTAGGTGAGAGCATGAGAGAGATTTTAATAGTTGTCATGAGAATCAGGGGAGAGAATTTGATGTCTGGAAAGTACTTCTGAGAAACTCTGTGCAACACATTTGTGTTAAATCCCTGTGGCATCCCCTTTGAGAAAGTCAGTAACGAGCTATATTAACCTTCAATGCTGCTAGACTTCTCTTTGTGTTTTCATTTAATGTGACTCTGTTCAGACTGGCCAACAGGGCCCCAGCTATTTTTTACATTGAATTAAGGACTTAAAGCTCTTTATCATTTCTTCCAAGGAATGGTTTATTCAGAGGCACGATTCTTGGGCTACTTCACTTTTCCTACAGTTTCCTCCAACTAACAACCAAAGTTGAGATATCAGTGAAGGAGGAGAGAATGAGATACCAGTGAAGGAGGAATAGGGATTCTCTTTACTAATAAGAAAAAGTATAAACACACAAAAGAAGAAAAAAATAACTTGAGGACAAGAAAGAAAAACCATTTGAGGTCCACATAACAACCTTATGAGGTAGGTATGTTAGGTCCATTAACAAATGAATTGAAGCATGGAGTTTAATAATCTTATTCAAATGTGTAAAGGTAGGCTAGCTGCTAGAAGAACCTCAAAATTCTTGCTGCCAAACCATCAAAACTTAATTTTTGTCTCATGGAACATTTCAGTGTAGTTGGCTGTGGGTTAATGGAGGTGGTCATGGATCAGAACTTAATCACGAAACCACACCTAGGTGCAAAGAAAGCTAGGAAATGCAATCTGGCTGTGAGTCCAGAAAGAGATGAATATTGAGGAGTTCTAACAAGCTCCACCCCCAAGGTAGAATAATTGGTCAGTAGCAGTGGACTCGTTCAGACACAGGTCTGTTTGATGCCAAGACTATTCACGTAGCTAATATGCTGTATCATTTCCTCTTCTGAATCTTTATTTACTTTTGTATTAGGACTGATTTGGGTAAATGGCTAATCTGCTTCTCCTCTTACACTTCTGCCAGACACAATTTTTTCTAGGGCCAATAGTGCAATACCAGTCTTTGGGGTGGCCTTTTCACAGACTTTTTAATCATGAAATGAATTTTATCAGAATTTGATTTTCCACTTGCCTTTTTCATAGTAAGATTTCACATTAATTGAAAGAAAAACAGGGTGAAAATAAATTTTACATTTTTATCATCCTCTTGCAATAGAGAAAGAAGGGGAAAGAAAGCCCTCAGCTAGAATAAGCCCCATCCCTGAAAGAGTATCAGAGCTAAAGAAGAAAGGGGAAAACTAAAATGATCTTTAGATGTCCTTCCAGAAACTTGTGCCCAAAGATTTGCCCAGGAATATTGTATGAATGCCCAAGTGGCTTATATCAAGAATTTTATTTATTTAAAAAGTTCCCATTGTTATATGCGAATACTTTTCCTTTTCTACATCTGAAAGTCACATGTGGTTTTCAATCAGCCAGTGCAAACAAACTGACAGACAACATGCCTCAGGAAATGCTTGATACATCATCAAGTTTCAACACTATTCTGCTTCTCTTTCTTGAGCAATCCTATATTTCTGCATTCATGTAAGTACATGTGTGTGGCATATTTGTTCACATGCTGCTGGGGAGAGCAAATGACTCTGCATTCTTTCTTGGGTGTGTGCTCATGGAGTGACTACACATGCCCTTCGTGGTGAGTGGTGTTCTCCACCACATTGGGGAGTGCACAGATGCTCACAAAACACCTCGCAGTCCAAGGCTACAGCCTGCCTTGTAAGACCAAGAGCCTTCCTGGCCACCACCCACACCCACAGGAGAGTTGTGTAAGGTGTGTCCTTCTCCCTGCTCCCTCTCGGTGTTCCCATGGCTCTGGATACATACTTCTTGATGCTATCATACTGTCAATGCTAGTTTACATCTGTTCTCAACTCTATGGCAATTGATCCATTTTAGAACCGAGCACAGGACATTGCATGTAATAATTCTGTAAAATGTTCTTGATAAATGAAGTAATAAAGAAAAAACTCAGAGCCCTGAACAGCAGCTTGTCTTGATAATTCAGGGACCTAAAAATTTGGCATATAATGATCACAGTATTCTGACTCCACCTTGATCAGCTAATTCTGACTCCACCTTGATCAACACATTTGATCAGCTAATGTACTTACTGGTATGCTTTTCAGTTTTAGTTACGATTAGAAATTTAAATGTCATTCTTTAATTGGTGAGTTGATTTTTCTGACTGCACACAACGTTCCACACAAGTATTATACCTCTCCATTGCATATATTTATTTAATCTCCACAACAACCTTATGATGTAGGCGCTCTTAGTATCCCCATTTTACATATTAGGAAAGTGAGTCACAACGAGGATAATTAACTTACCCAAAGACACATAGATGGCAAATGTCAGAGCCAAGATTCACTTAGCAAGACTGGCTTTGGATCTTGAGTTCTTACCCACTCTGATAAACGCATTCATTTAATAGCAGTTTATTGATATCTAATGATGTGCTCAACTGAAATAAATTAATTTCAAAGAGTGCTAAGTACTCTGAGAAAATAGTCTGATATGGTTGGTGAGAGAGGGAAGCATTAATTAGTAGGGGCCAGGGAAGGCATCTCTGAGAGGTGACTTTTGTATTGAGACTTCTTTGATGAGGAGGCACCAGCCAGGCAAAGCTGAAAAGACAAGATGTTCCCAGCAGAAGATGTTGCAAGTATAAAAGCCACGAAAAAAGAGAGCTTGGTGTGTTTGAGGAATAGGCCAGTGTGGCTAGAATATAGTTGGCATGGGGAAAGTGGTACCAAGTAATGTTAGAGGGGCTAGCAGAAGGTAGATCCATGGAGTTATTCTTAGGATTTATGATCAGTGCAATAGAAAGCCATTGGAGTGTTTTAAATCATTCCGACTCTTTTGTGCGAAATTAATTGGCCATGTGCAGACTAGAATGGCAGAAGAGAGACTAGTTGGGAGGCTGTTGCAATACTCCAGATAAGTTCAGGTAAATGATGATGATGGCTCAGACTAACAGTAGTACTGGGGGGAAGTAGGTGGTATCCAAATATGGTGGAGATGATAGGAAACATTTAGGATGTGTTTTGGTGATAGTGCCTATACATAGAAGCAGCCATCAGGAAAGGACTATGCCAGGAGTCAGCTCTGATCTTGGTTTACCTTGACCCTCTGACCAGTCATCAGGAATCCAGAATTTGGAGATAACTCTCTTGATCAGCAAGCATCTTCTGCTCTGGTTTCTGACTTGGAGTTGTAATGTACAGAATCTCTTCAGTGAGAGATCATCATTCAAAATGTATTAGAATGACTTCCATGAACTGTCAAGGCTGTTTACCTCCCCTGCCATCAGGAGATCTGTGTATCCACATAATACTGAAGGGCATTCACTCATGCAGAGTGGATGGGAATTTGATAGAAGATGTGTCTCCAAGCAGAGGGAACAGGTAGAGCAGAATGTAAGTCAGGACAAAACAAGGAGAATTCAGGGTAAGTTTAGAGCAAATTAAAGCTGGAAACAGAGTGACCTGCGTGCATTTATGGAGAATATTGAAGTTTTGTGGACTTTATTTAGGGTAGTAGAGAATCAGCAGTGGATTTTGGAAAAGGGAGAGAAAACCATGACCTGTCTCTCTTTTAAAGCTAAAAGGGACTCAGCAATTACCTATTCCACCTGCCTACTCTCCCTTTTAAAGAAAATAGCCCTACTGTGCCTTACCTATGGAAAAGCCTACAAATGTCATTATGTTAGTACTACTGTTGCGCAGGAGTCTTTTGCTCAGAATAAATCAGCAAATATTTTTCATTGCTTAATGTGTGCCAAGTTCTCTGGAAAAATCCAAGATGACTAAGACCGGTCACCTGCCCTCCACTAATTCATGCCAGTGATGTCAAACCTATCAAACCTAAAACATATAAGGCCAAATGTAAATCCCTACACTCGGTCTAGATGAGGCAGAGAATCTAGAATTTAGATGTGTATACAAGCTACATACAAGCTTTTATGTTACAGTGCTCCTCTGACCAAATCTTCAGCCTCCTCAAATTGAACAGAATGTCAGAGAGACAAGGTCTTAACCATTGTAAAGTAAACATGTCCAGAAAAGAAACAAACTTAGCAATTGAGACATTTAAAAGCTACTTAACTGAGTTTTCTCAATAGTGAATGCCTTTTAGTTAGCATATTGATTAAGATACCAGTTTAATTATTTAGCAGGGGAAAGAATAACAATAATTAATACAAAATAAAAGTTTACTTATTTCACTTAAGAATCTGAGCTGGTAGGCAATCCATGAGACTATTTAATACCCAAACTGCTATCTTGATGCTTTGCAATTCAGTAATGTTGTGTTTATCTACAAGTCATGGATGGCTCATCCTATTTATAGTTTAGCTCCCAAGAAGAAGGAAAAAAAAATGAATGGAAAGTAAACTTCTTACTTTTAAGAACATGAGCCAGAAATAGCATGCATCATTTCTGTTCAAATGTCATTGGCCAGCAGCAGTTAGTTACATGATCATACCTAGCAGCAAGAAGGCTGGGTAATCATGAGCTCAGCTAAAATTCTGGGATAATGGTGCTAAAAGAAAGAAGGGAAGAATAGATATTGGAGGCCAACAGCAGCCTCTGCACAATGGGAATTTGCGGTATGATTCTAGAATGCTCTAATATCATTACGTTGACCTTACTCTAGGTAATATATCTGAGAATCATTTTCACTCAAGTTTAGTTCTCAAATTTTAGGATATAAAAGGATCGTTTTCAGAATTATTTAAAATGAAAGTTTTTAAGCTCCATTCTTGTCTATTGAGGAATCTGCATTTTCAAAAGACACCACCAGTGATTCCTTTGCAGTTTCCACAGCTTGGGACTGGTGGCTGCTACTGTGGGTTACCTTGAATAGAATTCAGGAGTGGTTTATAAGTTGTACATAATGAAAACCTACCACTTGTGGCATATAAACATGAACTTGGGTTTACATTAGGGAATGGTGACCTGAACTGAAGTTTAGATCACTGTTAAGACTATGTTAATCAAACTTTCTCACGCTAGATCTAGAATTCCTTGAGTATAAAGAGATTATTATATCTTGAAAACTTCACTCATTTACCTCTTCATGCTGTAATAAACACAAATATTAATAAACTACTATTTATGTGGTTTTCTAAGTACCATTTTGGGCCTTACTTCATTTGGTCTTTCCAATAAACAAGATTTTGCAGGTGAGGTAGTTGAGAGATAGAATTGCCTTGCTCATAGATTCCAAATCCAGATCCTCTTCCTTTCAATGCTAGTGTGTTTTTTTCTTCACCATGCTACAGTGCATCTCTTTGTTTCTCATCCTAAGTTGAGATCAAAATAGAAACAGCTCAAAATAGAGCAGAAGCAGTGAGCAGAGTGAAGAGTAGACAAATGCATTATAAAAAGCATGAGGCAACAACAGAGAAGGGTCTCAGAGACATTATACTAAATGGAAGAAGCCAGACACAAAAGACTTTATATTACGCCATTCCATTTACATGAAACATCCAGAAAAGTAAAACCTATAGAGACAGAAATAGATTAGTGGTTGCCTAGGGCTAAGGGCAGGAACAGAAATTAACTCTAAACAGGCATAAGGGATCTTACTGGGGAGAATAAAATTTCTAAAACTGGATTATGATGATTGATGCACAACTCAGTGTGTTTACTAATAATCATTGAATTGTATATTTATGCATGAATTTGATAGGATGCAGATTAGAACTCAATAAGTTTGTTTTGTAAAAGAATTGTGTTAATATTAGAAGAATAGATTTTATTTTCAGTTCTGCCACTTACAATTTGGATTAAATTGAGAAATTAACACAACCTTCCTAAGACCCTTGTATTAGTCAGCATCCTCAAAGAAACAGAGCCAACAGGAGACTAGATACATAAATGTATGGTTGGATAGATAGATAGAGAGATAATAGATAGATATATGTATATATATATATAGAGAGAGAGAGAGAGACGTATGTATATGTGTGTGTGTGTGTGTGTGTGTATATATATATATATATATATATAGAGAGAGAGAGAGAGAGAGAGAGAGAGAGAGAGAGCTGGAGACCCAGGAGGGTCAGTGATGTAGTTCTGGTCTGAGTTTAAAGGCCTGAGAAACAGGAGTTTCTCCTGTAAGTCTCTCCTACAAGGACAGAGTATAAATTCCAGTTCAATGGCAGGAGATCAACATCTAGCTCAAGAGGTCACGGGTCGGGGGAGGGGGGTGGAGAGAAAGAGAGAGAGATAGATAGAGAGAGAGAGAGCACGCACATGCACATTTTACCTTTCTCTGAATTTTCTATTCAAGCCCTCAACAGACTGTATGATGTGCATCCATATTAGAGTGGACAATCTGGGCAATCGGCTTTACTCAGCCTGTGACTCAAATGCTAATCTTGTCCAGAAGTATCCTTATGAACATACCCAGAAATAACATTTAACCTAATATCTGGGCACCACATGGCTCAGTCAAGTTAACATAGAAAATTAACCATCCCCACCCTGAATTCTCATCTCTAAAATGGGTATAAAATTAGTGCGTACCACATACAGTTTTTTATCTTCTTAGCACATTGGAAGAGACAAAAAATGTTGGACATCCTCGGCATTAGGGCTGGAAGTTTAAAATCACATGTAAAACAACTCATGATAATTCACATGCAATAATGTTGGCTAGGAATAAAACTGTCAGTAAAAGATAATTAAAATGACACTTAAAAATACATTAATGACAATATATGAGGACCATGATGACTGATTGTGACTTCAAGTTCAGTGTTCTACCTATTTATCTACATTAAATCTACAGATATGTATTTAAATTTGTACATTCCATACCTATACGTGTTCAAATTCGAATATATATACTTGAATATATGTGTGTGTGTATATATATATGCATGTATGTATGTATTGAAATGTTGATCATATATTTATTTCCTGCCATTGAACTGGAGTTTACAGTCTGTTTTTATAGGAGAAACTTGCAGGGGACTATTGGCTCTTCTGTTTTTCAGGCCTGTGGACTCAGACAAAATACTTGAATGTATATATTTCAAGTATACTTTCCATATGTATTTCATATCTGTCTCATATGTTTACATACACATGTGTGTGCATATATATGTTTAAACATATGCACACATTCCATTTATCTGCAACATATATTCTATCTGTGTGTCCATGATGATTTGATGGCAGTATCGAAGCAGGGCTGAAATATATGATGCCTCACAAAGCCTCTTGTTCTCAAATTCTACAAAACAAGAGTAAGTTTGAAGTTCACCTGTCTACTTTGGCTGCCTTCAGATTTGTGAGTAGCATCTAGCATTCCCTTTTACTTCACACATGAAATCTAGAAACCACTCTCCTGTGGGAATGTACATTTGAAGAATGAATTTCTGTTTTGCCTTATGAACAAGGAGTCATCACAAAGTAATGGCACGCGCTAGACGACATATCTGTGTTGCACCATTTTGTAGTTCACTTCAGAACATTACAGCAACAACAATGACCAGGCAAACAGCTCTGATTACTAAACACTATTTCCATTAGGCTGATGCAAATATGCCACTCCTCTTCTTTCTCTGGAATTACTTCCTGACAAAAGATTATTTAAATTATTTTAAGATGTTTATTTTATCATCTTCTTCCTTCCTTGTGTGATTCTTGAGAGTTTAGCTTTAATGCATTATGTGTCTCTGCTGTAAGCCTTTTAATGTCAACTTGTCAAAAACTAATTATATTTTTTTAAGTCAGAAAACACTTGATTGCTGATTTTTTTTGAAAATTATTATTTAAGTCAGCATCCACTTTTCTATCTAACATTCCAGGAAATCTGCCATGTATATGCTCAACCTTCTTCAGGTCCAGGATGCACTTATAAAGAATGCAGGATTCTAATGGGGCAGAGCTGAAATTCCCTCCTGTGTTGCAGTGGTTTGCTGTGCTGTTTAATGCATCCTTAGCAGACTGGCACACCAGTTTCCTGATATAATTTAATGTTAAATAACACTCCTAAGACTGTGTCAGGAAATAAGCTACATGTAAAATGTCACCTTTGAAGAAAAGAAAACAATTACAGTTATGACATGCAATTTGCATCAACCTCTTTAGAGATAATCAAAGAAAGATAACAGAATACACTAGCCAATAAATGGGCTAGCAGGGAGGAAAAGAGAAGAGCCTTTGTATTTTCATGGTTCCATTTCTCCTTGGCACACCCAGGCCAGTCTTTTTCTGAGTCCACTGGATAAGCATTTGTCATAAGCTTTACTGTACCATGGAGTTATGATTAATATTACAGCTCAAGTATAGCTGGTTGAAAGACCACATTCATTTTCAAAGTCACGTCGCATTGATTAGAATTCACTGCAGGTTATTCAAATAACGATCCTCTCTTTCCCCAGGAGAATCTCTGTCTGATTTTTCTTTATCCTCATTAAAGATCCCAGGTGCAGACAAAGCTTTACGTACTTCTAATTTGCATTATCCTTGGGAAGGAGGTAATTCACATGCCTTCAGTATATAGCACTTGTTTTTGTAGTTTGCTCTTTCCTATCATCTATTTAAATAAATCAAGAAATTTAGCCTTTATAAACCCTCAGACAATAGAAAATGCCAAATTTTATTATCCTTAGTAATGAGCCCATGGATCCCGAACCCGTCATGATAAT
Source organism: Cacajao melanocephalus (assembly GCA_963573385.1). Lineage (NCBI taxonomy): Eukaryota > Metazoa > Chordata > Mammalia > Primates > Pitheciidae > Cacajao > Cacajao melanocephalus. The sequence continues at coordinate 19,315 of CAUYLG010015786.1, forward strand.
TCAGATAAAGTGAGGCAGTTTTGTTCAGTTCTTGGCTGTACTTCACTGAAAAAGACAATGATTTTTTTTCCTTTCTCTGGGGAGAAGGGTTTATTTTAGGAATAAAGAGCAGCACAGAGCAGTTTTTGGCCTTACCAGAACTGATAAGCAAGGTTTCATCATGCAATAAATGTAGTACTCAGATAATCCTCGGCAGAACTTGATATGTTGTTTGGGTAATTAGATAAATTTCTATGCAAGGACTGATCAATTATTGCCTCTGTTGAGATAATTTATTAGCTACTCTTCCCAACTTAGCATTTTCATAGAATCACATATGGATTTCATTGGCATAAGGTGTGGGCCTCAAAATTATGACAAAGAATTCTGCCTTGGACTATTTTTACCTTTAGTTTTTGTGTAATGAGTTTAGCCTGAAGCAGACTGACAGCATTGTTGACATTTCATTGAGTTTCCATTTCTCAAGAGAGAAGAAATTTTAGCTAATTAAATAATGCTAGAGTGTCTTAGAAACTACAAAAGCAACACGAAACCACACGGCAGTCACACTATATTTGTTAAGACCACTTGTGTATTTCTGAGATGTTTAGAAAATTGAAGTCTGCATAACAAAACTTTTAAAGAGACTCAGAGGCTCAAAATGCTGTGGCTGGCATAATTGGAAAGGTAGGAGAAGAACAACTGAAAGAGAATTTTCACAATAATAATCATTTTTCAGGATGTGAATAGGGAGTGAATATGATTGTTTCCCTGAGTATGGTACAGCAGCTTAACGGTTCTTAAAATTGTGTATTGTATGTGTGTTACATGTGTGTGTTTCACACTAGAAGCCACATGTGTTATTTACAGGATGGAATTGCTATTTCCAGGCCAGGGAATCAGCATTAACTATATATTATATTTAGGTATTAATGAAAGCCGATCTCTAGTATCCTCTTTCATTTTTGGGGGACAACATGGTTGCTGTGATCTGTGAACATGCTCTTGGTAAGTCTCTTTATACATAACCAATATAAAATAAAATTAAATATTTTACTGGCATTGGCATTAATTTGTTTCTGATAAAAGGATGTGTAATCAGGCCCAGAATCTCTCTGACTCTGAGTGAAATGAAATAGAGTGCACAGTTGGAAAAAAAACAAACCCTTTTAATTCAATGAGGAATTATTTAACATGAAATAAAATTTTAATGACAACTGAAGATTCTACTCAGGTATGTCTTTTCAGTTGAGCTTGACAGAGCATCACTGTGCATTTAATAAAAATATGAGTCAATGAAAGAACTGAAAGGCAAGACAGAAATGTTATTATGTCCACTCAGAGAAATATGCTAAATCATTCTGATGACAAGAGACAATATAGCAGTTGACATTCTGGAGCCATGTTGAGAATCATAGTAAAGTGACATGTGAACCTACTCTGAAAAAATTAGATTTTTAAAAAGAACATTGCATAATGAAATAGACACCTAGTCTGTGTGTATGTGCAACTGAATGTGTGTGCATATGTGTACATATGGGTACAATGTGTGCACACATGCACAGGTGGAATGTATGTGTGTGTCTGCGTGTGTGTGTGTCTTCAATCTTGAGTATATCAGAGAGGAAGGCATGTAGAATCCAGAGAGATTTATTTCCCCTTTAAGCCTCAGGAAACCTTGGAGATTTCATTGACATTAATTAAGCCCACCCTAGGATCATGGACTTGGTGGGTTTGGTGAACTTTTGTTTTAAAAGGCAAGCTTGCCTGCCAGACGAGTTTTTTCCCAAGCTCTCATTTATTGTGGTTTCCAGCAGGGGATCTGGTTTCAAGGGATATGATCAAAGTAAAGGACATTTCTTCTGGGAGATATTTTACATAGATTAAATCTCATTATGCAACTTACTCTTTAGTCTATATTCTTTTTTATAAGCTTCTATTGTATGAACAAATTTAACACAGAAAAGTGTGAATTTATTACATCAGATACACTGAGCTCCAAGGAAGGTAAGGTCCAGTAGGAAAACAGTTTTAGTTTTTCTTACCTACAGTGAATTTCAGCTCACAGAATTTTAGTGGAATCTCAAATAAGGTATACATATACATGTATATCATGACTGTGGACTTAATATTTCCATAGCTTTTGCATAATTTCAGTTTCAAATATGAGTGATTTCTTTAAGAATCATGTGACATCTTTTGGTTTTCCTTCCCTGTTTTAAACCCTTCATTTCATCATTATTTTCATTTTAAAGATAGGCAAGTTATTTTGGTTATATTAGGAATATGTCACATTACTGATCACAGAAAGTTGTGTTTTCTCATTGAACACTAGGAACCTGGAAATTTGAACTAGTGTCCAGCAAATCTTATACTGGAAATAGGTATTGAGAATAGACATTGGTTAATTTCATAAAGCTACTTAAAGCTAGCATCAAAATTTACAGTTCTGAAGAGTGACCATCCAGTACTAAGCTCTTTCATGCCTAAACATCATTGCTCTTAGTTTAATATCTTTAGAATCTAAAAAAGACAAAAATACTGAGTATAAAATCTGCTTTTTCATAGCCTCAAAATAGGAAAAAAATATGATAAAACACAATGTAAACATCAGTAGTACTTTCCTAGAACCCTGATATTTAGATAATGAATGTTTAGTTTTTCAATTACTTTTTGTAAGAAACTATACTATATGTGTGTATGGTGAACATGTATTTCAGAATCTGTTAAGAACACATGTTCAGTATATAAGTGAAAGGGATGCTATATTTTAATAGTTTTATTGTTATTTGATTGCCAAAGTAAATTACATATTTTCAGATCTAATATCATGTTTGCTCTTCTGTGATATAGTCAGCCCTACAATTAAAATTGTCAGGGTAAACTGAGAAATTGATTTTTTTAGCTGGACAAATGGATAAGATGCACAGTCAAGCTTCAGGTTAAATTGTCCTGCTCTTTCTAGCAATTTTCTTCACCATTTGGTCTCTAAAGGTACAATTTCCTTCAGTGGAGTGGAAGTCCTCTCTGTTTCAGTTCTCAGCCTCTCTGCTATGCATTTAATGAAAAACTAACTTATAACACTATTTCCTTTGTAGTGTCTCAGGGGATCCTCTTGCATCCTGTCTATATGTTGGGCACTTCACTAGGATGACTGAAAAAGAATTATCTTAAGAAGCCACTATGTTGGTCAGTTAAATGGTTAATCAAAATATAGACTTCTTTTTCTTTTTCTTCTTCTTTTTTTTTTTTTACTGATCAATGCAAGTCAAATTCCCTGTGTAAGTGGTTAACTCATCTTCAGAACTTGAAAGATAATTAAACCAGAAGGAGTCTGTTATGATTAGAGGTGAGAAGCTGGGGCTAGTTAAGCCATAACAAAGAAAATGAATTCACATGAAGCTTTGCACAAAATGCAGTTTTCCTTTTCTGATCATATTATGTAAAATGTATTTCCTAATGCTTTTGAAAAACAAAGCTATTTATATAACAAGTCAAAAAGTATTTTTAATGCAGTATGTCTGTTCTTTGTGGATTTCAGACTCTTTACATTCCATTGATTCTATTTTCAGAATTTTTCCCCTCCCTCTCCATGGTTTAATGTCTTTATAGTGACCTTAATAATCTTCAGCAACCTAATTTAGTTCACTACGGAATAAATATTTCTCTAGATGACTTTCACATAGCTGAGTAATGTATGCACTATCTACCTTAGATAGTAAGTTCCTAAAATCTATGCTATTTATTATGTTGTAATTCTTTGTGGCTATGATAATTTCTATCAAACTTCCACTATCTAATTAGATTTTATAGCTTTTATGGTATAGCACAGAGAATTTTTTTCTCTTGATACAAATTAATCTTAGATAACACTAAATAAATATCTATCAAATATGAAAAAATCTTTAAAAGAAAATGCATGTTCAAAATGTGCTTTTTGTCTATTTCATTATGAACAGGTCCTATTTTCATCAAACTATTTTCCCTTCGTTACTCATGTTGTAGTTATTCCAGTGTTTCTATCTTATTATCTGTGTATCAATCAAGATAATGGTGCAAGTAAAGATAATATACACAAACACAAAAACAAAATTAATGTCATGTAAATTTTGGCCAAATGTGAATAGTGCCATATTCTCCGGTAAGTTAACTTGTGGAAAGTACAATTATGACACCATCTTAAACTGTCAGTTTAAAATGTTTATCTACTGACAATGCTTCCTTCTACAGCATGGAGAGCTACATACTTCAGCACTGGATCTATTTAACTCTGCATGTTGTTTTTAAAATGAATGAGAGTGGCATGCTCTGATCAAGTGTTCCTTTTATATTGCAGCAGACAATGAGGTCCTCCATCAGTGCTTCCTGGAACCCAAGGACAACACAACTGCCATGCAGCCAATCTTGCCCTGGATGCAAGCCTAGCAGGCTCTAGTATCAATCTCGTCATTCCTCCGCAAAACACTACTGAAAAAGCAGTAACATATGGGATCTTGAATTTTCCTGTAAAAATGTATTTGTAAGCACTGGATCTAGAGGCCTATTGGTTAATAATCAAGAGGGAGATTGTGTGCATGTGTGTGTGTGCATGTGTGTGTCTGTGTGTATATTCCAATACATAAGGTGATTTATAAAATACCAATCTGTCAAAAAAAAGTCTCTTTTAATGCCCGAGGACTTAAGAGAACTGCAGTCTTTTGCTTTGTTTTTGTTTTGTTTTTGTTTGTGGTTTAATTTAAAAATAGTCTCTTCTAAGCCATTAAGACAAATATATACAGTAGAGAGAGTCCAGGGCTGTGAGGCAAGAGAACTAAGTTCAACCCTGGCATCTGGCTGGCTAACACTTAACAATTCATTCTACCCTTCAATGGAAGACTAAACTAAGCTGAACATACACTGTTAAGTTTTATTTCAACTATAAAACTATGCCTACTGAATATTTATAGCCAGGTTTGTGCCTACCAAGTAAAGAATGAAGGAATTCGTAAAAGAGTTTTAGTCCAGTATCTTCGCGGTTTTAATAATCTGAGCCATTTTCTCACTTCACCCCTAAGCTTAGAGGGACTTCAGTTTGCTCTGTCTCGCTTCTGACAAGGCGTCTTGAAATGCTGGTCAGACCTTCAGCAGGAGCAGTTGAGTAGTAGTCATTGTGATTAGTAGGAACTAATATTTAAGAACCTGCCCTGTGCTTTCACTGCTTAACATGCTCTCTCCATATTAACTAATTTCATCTCCATAACAGTCACAGGATTTATATTCATTTATATATTGTAACTAGTCCATTTTGAAGATGAGCACACTGAGGCACTAAAAGCCTAATATTGTTTCTCCCGTAAATGTGTTTCACTGAGAACCAGCCAACCTGTTTCTCAGTGCAAATCTGAGGAACCCAAGGCAGATTCCAGAAAGTGTGTTTATCCTTAGAGTCCATCTTCAGCCACACTGATTACTGAGTTACTGTCTGGATACTGAACAGTTCTATTATAAAGAAATCTTTTTTTAAAAAAAAACTCCTTCCCCAGTGACCTAATAAAGAGTACTCTGTTGCCCAAAGGCCTACTCTTGGCCATCTTCACCAGCCAGCCACACTTCAGGCACTGCCTGAGGGGTGCAAGCCAGGACCCAGTTCCAAGCTGTGCAACTGTGACTTATGAGGTGGAGGGTGGGGATGAGAGAGTGTGATAGGGCCTTTGACAAAGGAGAGAGTTAGTTGTTGGTTACCGAACATGAGCCACGTGTTTCTAAAAGCAGAACCTGTTCTTGTTCTTCTCCTATTATACATTCGTTATTTAGTAGCTAAATAATAAGCAAAGTGTTATATAATCATGTATTAGTTACTTATTTCAATTTTTCTACAAAGAGATAAATAAATATTCATTAAAAATGCAGAGCGTAAATCTTGAAACTGTCATTCGGATGTATCACATCAATGTGTTTGGTTATATGAACCTACTATGTGCAGACATAGGAGTTACAGTGCAAATAGAACATGACTTGGATGGGCCCTGCTGTCTTGGGGCTCAGGCAAAGGCCACAACTCCAGCAATGATGTTTCACTAATTACTGGGGACAAAGTGTTATGAACATGGCTTGATTACTTATTGCTGTGCTCTCTTCTGAAATGATATATTTCATTTTAATAACAGAAAATCTTTTGAAGCAAATGTCACAAAGTAAAAGTCATGTTGGTTTTTAAGCATATGCAACTTAGGATAGTGAGTGAAGCATTGAACTGGAACGGACATGGGGAATAGGCAATATTTAAGAGCATGTGCAGTCCTCTCAGAAGCCACTACACCTCAACATCCAGATGTAACAAAGCCAAGAATTTTCTTTTTGCGTTTGACCATTTCCCTTTTAAGAGATATAGGTGTATTTAGAAGAAACTGAAGCTCAGAGAAGTTAAGTGAGTTGCCTAGGGTCCCCCAGCTAGTAACTCAGAAAGACAGGATTCTAATCTATGTTTTTTGACAGCCACACCAGTTGTTCCCAGGTGACTGGTACATGGTTGTTACCAATTGTCCCATCTTTCCATCTGTAAGAGTTACAAGGATTTCTTTTCTCTTGGTTTTAGTGTAGGATAACTAAACAATAATTCTCAATCATACTTTTTAGCTACTAAAAATATATTATCCATATTACTTGTATAAATGTTTAAAAGTGCAAGAAAATAACAACTCACAACATACCAGCTACAAATCTCTTGTTAACATTTTCTTATATATCCTTCCAGTCTACTTTCTCTTCTATATATCTTCATGTAGATTTTCAAATAAGTAGGTTATCTTTGTTTTGTTTAAAAGCATGTCAAATTTGCTCTAGAATAAAGAGAAGTTACCTTTTATATAAAAATGATTTAAAACTATAAATTTAAATCCCTTGAGATATCTTCAAAATTATCCTAACACTAAATACCAAATAAGAGGCCATAGTACACAATCTACAAAGTTTAGTCACTTGTCAGTGACTGAGCAAGTGTGTGTGCGTGTGTGTGTGTGTGTGTCTGAAATGTATCTTATTCAACCAGTAATATAATGTAAATATATTTCCATGTCATTAAATTGGTTGTACATTATTTTATGTCCTTGAACAATATTTAATCATACTAAGTACCATAATTTATTAGCTTATTCCTCATTTTAAGCATTTAGGATGCTTTCAAATTTTTCATTCTCATAAATGACACTTGAAGTAAGGTCTAGGTGAACAGCTTACATAGCTAAATGTTTATATATATTTATAATTTTTTCTTGAGCTTAAATTCCAAAAAGTAGAATTTCAGAGTGGAAGGGTATACAGAACTTAGAAAATTTAAAAATACTTTATGTCCAAATCACCTTTAGAAAAGTTGCATCTTTGTATATCCCACCACTGATATATATATATAATAGTATATTAAATATATATATTAAATAGAATATATGTATATATTCCCTCACCAGTATTAAATATTATACTATGCTCTCTTCTCCACTTTGGCAATTTTATATGCAAAATGAAACTGATTTATTTAAATTGGCATTCATTAATTTATAGGGAAGTTAAACTTTTATATTTATTGGTAATTTGTATAATTTTGATTATCTTATGTCTATAGGATGCTCTTAAAACTATTTGCGAAATAATTTTCACTATAAAATTTTCTACGTTGTAGGCTCTATATCCTATCAATGGTCAAACTCTAATCAGCAACTCAGGTCAATATAAAAACTAATGGCTTGAAGACGAGTTTTGTAAGAAGACTGTAGAAAATGAAAGATAACTCCTTCAGAGATGAACATAACAACTTACTTAAGATTTGATTTCCCATATTCTCTAAAGAGACTACAGACAAATTTAAACATGGATTGAGTTGAGACCTAATGATCATATTTATGGAGACAATTTGTTTGGGCATCATAAACTCCAGTGAACTAGGTAGAAGACATTGATTGTTGTATTTGACTGGTAGACCAACTTTTCTCAGGAAATATTAACTTTACAGGATATACCAAACACCTCCCACATAATGAGTCTAAATCACATGAAAATAGCACTTATAAGATTTCTTTAGACACCAAAAACTATGAGCTGAAGTTTGCAAAATTTTGAAAGAAAAGTTACAGCAAATCTCAACTTACAATTTTGGACTTTTACACAACTGAGTCAAGGTAGGTTGCAAAGAGAAAAAGCACATTGGGATTCAATTATAAAATGTGTAATATAATTTTTGAATAAAATATGCACATTATAAATATATCAAATTGTATTTATATTATAGAAATTGTATAATGGGGTTAGAACTATTTAATATTTTTTAGCTTTCATGGCTTAACAGGCAGGAGTGTCATTTACTCCTTGAAATTAAAACACACCCACACACAGTAACTCCCCACACTGTCTTTGATGAAGAATCTGGCCTTCTAGTTCATTTAATGTGAAATAACAGATTTGTGTTGATGGTGCTTTTGTTCTTGATAGTGAGAGAACATGTTACTGAAAAATTAGCTACTCACCCTCAAGCAATCACTAACATTCCAGTTCCTGAATAGAAAAGGGGAGAAGAGAGCAGATGGAAGCAAACAAAAATTGTATTAATAATACATAACAAAGTGCTGCTAAAAATGATATTTCAATAGAGGAAAACAATAGGAAAACTGCAGTTTTCCTTGGATCTTAATGTATTTATCAGTCTCTAATGCTTCCATCTTCAAGCAGTTCTCTTTTATTGACACGGCAACACAAATTGCAGAAGTAAATTGAATCATGGACTCAGAATGTAAAAATCAATGAGAAATAATTTTGTAGCACTAAAGTGAATAGTGTAATGCTAGGTATTCATTTAATTAACCATGAGCCTTTCCACATAATGCACAATCATTGCCAGCTTTTCAGCTCATAGTTGTTCCAGGAATAATGGGTTTGGGATTCATCTTTAGAAAACCTGCATTAATATTTGAAAGCGTTTAAATCCATTAGTGGGTCATCTGAACACTGCAGGTCACTTTTACATTGCTAATTGAAACAATAGTAATGGGTTATAATCTACTGTCTAATAATGCCTGGAGTGTTTTACCGCTTTTATATCTGCAGATTCCAGGAAATATGTAAATTTGTTGCTGAACTGTTATAAAAATATGGAAATTTAAGCTGCAGACATCAAAGCATTTTTTCCCAAAAAAACACACGGCGTTAATAAACTGAAGAGTTACACTACATTCTGGTGTCAGGATAAATTCCTTACTCTAGACCTTCCCCTGTTCTCTCTTCTGTGCTCTGGGCACAGCATCTGGTACTCACATTTTCCACGTTGCCATTAGGAGAAAGTGAATATCATTAAACCAGTGAGTAAACAATCATGTCATTGTTTCCATATGCAGGCTATACATTGACTCAGCCTGCTGGGTCCTGACTGCTTTTTTTATTTGCCCTACATGAATTTATGCAAGCATTTTTTTTTTATTTTTCATGGAGATTTTCAATATATATCAACATTTTCTTGGATGGGGGCAGTACATGTGGTAGCAACTCTAGCATATGAAATGAGGATATGATTCCAGTGTGAAAACATACATGTGTGTAAATACATACACACATATAAAAGGAAATATATAAGAAAGAGTAGCTTTCTGAATTCTTGTAAATTGAATGTCATATGAATTGATACTTAACCAGCATTTTCTCTTTTAATTAAACATTCATCTCATGCACTTACCTGCAGCCTTAATTACAGTCTGATTGTGCAGAAAATCCAGAAAGATACGTCTCATTATAATAAAGAAAATGCTTTGGCATTGGTAGAGATTGTGTGTGCATGCATGCCCATCTTATATAAATAGGATATGTTTTCAGGAGCACTTTATGCTAAAGCTCAAAGGAAAATAAGGACTTAAATCTATTCACTCTTTATCAATATGATCACGTTAGCAAATTCGGAGGAGAGGGGATGACTACAAGAAGCCTCAGAAAGATACTGAATTTGGTGCTGTATCAAGAAAAGCAACATTTTGGTTTCTGGTTTTCATCATCTTCTCAAATGTATTTATGTCCAAGGAAGGTGATGTAAGTTGGAATCAAAATTCTGATTTCATCCACAGGGCACTGGTAAGAAAGCTTCCAAGCAAGGTAATATGAATTGCATACCCAGACCAGAAGAACCCATGTATTTATTGTATTGTCTATAGAATTTAAAGGAAATGTTTTAATGAGTTCAGTGAGGGTTATGGATAAGAAAAGGGCCAAATATCCATTGGTTCTTGAAAATAGAAAGAAAAAAAAATAGTTTGAGATGCTCATAAGGACATTGCAAAAAGGTAACCTGACCTTGCAAAGTCCTCTCTTAAATATTCCTGCCATGTTTCCTGTCTTTCTCCATGCACTATTAAGCTCCCTTTGAAGTCAGTAAGCATCACTATATTTGAATCCGCAGTACAGGACATGGAGAAAGATGAAACAATGACCCCAGAAAGCAAGTTGTTACTTTATCAAAGAAGGACAAGTACTATTAGCCTATAGTGCATTAAATAGCCACCTCAAAGGTATTTTTCACTTTCTGTCAGCTAAGGGAATTGACAAAGGGATTGTGACTTGATGCTTCACAATGAGAACCCTGTTGTGATTAAATGGTATGACAAATTGGCCTTTGTGTACCCAGTTATAATTCTCATGAGTTTTACTGTGCCTACAAAAGAGATAGGTACATAAGAGTTAAGAGAAAATCCCACAGTAATATCACATATCCAGTGAACCGAGAAATCCATGTGAAGGTCAGAAATCCCTTTCCAACCCCTGGGAGTTTCTATAATTTTACTCTTCTAGTCTAGTTGTGTTATGATAATACTAAGCATGCAGAAGCCCAAGAAACCAAATTCTTGCCTTTTTCTTCAGGCAAATTGTGGTAAGTTTTCATTGACATATAAAAGAACATATATAACTGAACTGACACTAGAACTCCATCACTCTTCACTCACCATTCTCTATCTTAACAGCCATGAACACTTATATTTTAGAATTACTTGTTTCTAGAGTCGGGAACCTGGCCACCAGCCATGATTTGCCTCAACTTGTCACCAAGAACATGCTACTTCCTTTTCCTTTAGGAATGTAGTAATCCTCCATTTCCTTTTAACTAAACTAGTGGTGCACATTTCAAGATGTAAAGGAAACTCTTTAATGTAAAAGCTCTTCTAGTTCTAGGTTGCTGATTATTTCCTTTCAGTGTATTCATTTGGGTAACCCGATTCCTTCCCATAACTTAAGACATCCATTAATGGTATGCCATTCATTGGTTCACTGGCTATTAGAAAAGGAAACGCCTGACCTTTCTACCACGAGTCAGGGTAACAAATCTCTTCATTTTAGTGTATGCCTTTGCTTTGCATTTCAGTGACTTAGCAGATCCATTTATTTCTGTGTTAATCTGTTAGGCAATATGCTTTCTTGTCCAAAAATGTTATGACCCTGGTTCTGAGTGAGATGACAAGGCCAGCACTTTGGCTAAAATGTGACATCCCTCTTCCAGTCATTCCATTGGATCTTACTGTCTCATTTACTTATTTTATTTCTAATTTATTCATTTATTATGATGGCTTAATTCTTCATTCCTTCAATAAACAGTATTTATTGCTTCCTACTGAAGAGAAGAATTTAGGAACCTACTATATTCTGATGCTTATTTATTCTTTACTAAAGTCACCCAGGTTTTAGTCTATGAATATATGGGTAAAGATCACATACAAACACATACATAAACACACACACACACAGATACACACAGACACACACACATGCACACTATAGATCATAAAATACCAATTTCTTTCTTTCTTATTTCAATTGGTCTTTGAGGAACAAGTGATGTGATGTTTGGTAACGTTCATAAATTTTTGAGTGGTGATTCTGAGATTTTGGTGTAGCCATCAGCCAAGCAGTGTATACTGTACCCAATGTATAGTCTTTTACTTCTCACCCCCTTCCCACCTTTTCCCTCAAGGCCCCAAAGTCTGTTATATCCTTTTTATGCCTTTGCATCCTCATGGCTTAGCGCCCACTTATAAGTGAGAATATATGACTTTTGGTTTTTCATTCCTGAGTTACTTCACATAGAATAATGGTCTCCAATTCTACCCAGGTTGCTACAAATACCATTATTTCATTCCCCATGAAATTTCAATTTCATTAACAAGAAAGAGTGAGTTGCTTGCATCAGTAAGTTGATCTTATTTTCTGTTAATTTTTGAAGTTCCAAAGTGGTGTTGTTCTGAAGATTTCAATAGTCTTCGTATTGTCTATCGAGAAGCACAAGGGCTCATATATTCTAATTTTGACTCAGGGACAGTTCCTTCACCCACCAAAGAAGACTCTCTGTCCCCCAGCTGTGTGTGACTTTGGGAAGGATAAATGTAGAACACTGAAAGGTGTGTGGCCCTACCTAGTCAGCAGTTCCCTAGAGTCGCCCTTAAATATCAGTGAAATACCAGCTATCATTACCAGACTAAATATTTATCTTCCTAATGACACCATTTTGTAGAGGATCACAATTCTCCCTTCTCCAGAAGAAGGAAAATGAAGGGAGCATAAATACAGTTTACTGACAATTCTTAATATGATTATTACTTGGACATCACAAGTAATAACAGCTAACATTTAATATGCATGTAAAATCTGTCAGACACTGATCTAGATGTTCATATAGACCATATTTTATCAATCCTAAAATAAATATTTTCTTTCACATATTAACAGCTCTGGAATTGGGATATGTTTGACAACCTATAGGAAATCATTGTTTATTTGGCATTGTTCATTGGTTTATAAAATATAATGAGTCATATTCTATGAGATAAAGTACTAATTTGTTCAAAGACCACAACAACTCTGTGAGTTAAGTACTATATTATATTCATTTTGTTAATGCAATTGAAATACCAATGCAATTTACTATCTTATTCAAGGTTAAAAATTATTAGTTTATAGAGGTAGGATTCAAAGCCAGGCAAAGTGATTCCAGAGCCTGTGCCCTTAATCTCAATGCTTTGCTACCTCTTAAAGAACAAAGGATCTCAGGCAATAGAACAAGAATCCCGTTCTCTCTCCCTCTTTCTCTTCCTCTTTCTTTCTCTTACATTCTTTTTTTTTCTTTCCTTCTTCTTTTCTCTCTTTTTCTTTCTTTCTTCTTTTCTCTCTTTTTCTTTCTTTCAAAAAAAAAAAAAGAACAAAGGATCTCTTGGATGAGTCTGTAATTTTCCTGCCTGCATGATACTGTGTGTGTTTTATCACCCAGAATTTAAAAATATGTCTCTATACATTTCTTTCTGTATCCCAGGTTAAGTTGAAAGTTAATGGAAGCTGCAAAATGTTTGTCTTCTATATTTGCAATGGAAACCCCACCTGCTGTCTTCTTGGTGTTTTTGTTCCTTACCTTTATACCTGGTCTCAAATCCAGAAGTTCAGTGCAGTGTCAGTTTGTGACTTGACACAATCTATGGTTGTTGTGTATTGATTTCACAAGCTGGACCTATGATATGAGCTTGAATTATGAACTGAGGAACAACCACGGAGAAAACTGAAGTCATGAAGTTTATCTATCCAGAACATCCAATAACTAATTAAACACAAATATTTTTGTTAGTTTTTAAAATATATTTAAGATTGATAAGGTATTGAATCTGATAGCTTTATAGGTGGGTAAGAAGAGATAATAATAAAACTAGCCTCCAAATAGAATAATAATTTAAAAATAAAATAAGCATGTTTATGTTCATGTTAAATCACTCTCACCTTCACTATCAGAAACCAAACTGTATATGTAAATAGAAAGAACAGATGTAATTCTATTAACTCAGCCTCATGTACAATGATGTCATTACTTCGTTACAACAAATAGCATGACAAGTTTATTATAATTGTTTAGATAATCAACATGACAGTCTCAAGCAAGTAGTATATCTCTGTCCAATAATGCAGCTAATGAGTTAAGGTGAATGTTCTCACTAATTTAAGAGATCACTTGAGGTGCATATGCTAACAAGCAATCTCTGAGCAGAGAGACACACAAAGTTCCTAATGAAGGCAAAACAGGTACAATATGTCATATTTGTTCAATATTATAAATAAATTGTATCATGTTTGTATGTATTTGCTTACAGACTTCAAATGCTCTGCATAAAACCTAATTTCAAGTTAAAAATTACTATTTTATACGAACACAATTAGAAGACGTTGAGTGAACAGTTATAGACTCTCTTTGAACTATTAGATTCCCTATAAAATCATGCTAACTAAACTTTAGAACATATCTCTTTATTAATGACTGCTGCAGATGGAAGACATCATGGATAGGCTGGAAGACATTATTAATTCATCATTCTTAATTCATTGTCAAAAAACCCACTTCTTCAAATTAGTCTTACTGCTTTTATTCATGGCACAGAAATGCAACTCTGTCATCAAGAAGCTACTGGACACCTATACAGACAGGCATTTACGTCTCTGCCCAATGAAATTATTTATAAATTTTTGTGGAAGGATAGAGAGAGGAGGGAGGAAGGGAAGAGTACATTATTCTATATCTTTCAGGTAAATAATTTACTTGTTTGGTTTAAATAAACCACATTGAGAAATATAAATTATTTAAGGTTACTTGTACACAACTTAATAACCTTGTGTAGCAAGGTCTTGGCCCTGGTACCTCAGTGATTTCAAAGAGTTTAACGCCCTCTTTAAGTGGGAAGAATATTTTTCATTTGAGGACCTAGACTTACAGGTCATTTGGCCTTAACCACAACTTGGCCATTAGTTAAAACCTAGATCCAGCATTTTCTTAATCAACTGATGAGAGTTTAATCACTTTTGTTTATTTCATATAGAAACTACTGCAGTCCCTTTCCTATTGTCTAGTACAATTCTGTAATAGAGTCATAATCAAAATTATCTTATTCATATAAAAACATTGATTATTTTCTATGTGCCTAATATTGTTCTAGGGACTATGAGTGTTAGAAATAAGTATATGATTCTTACCTTTAAAAATCTTTCAGTCTTCTTGAGAGATAAATTGAAAATTCGTAAAAAGTTAAAACAGAGTATTATTAATTCAAACTTCTGCACTTGAGTTTCTTCACCACCCCCCCCCAAAAAAAGTTAAAACACACAGCAAAGCATGATTTAAGTGGTATGGAGTCATAATAAATATTATACGGAAAGTTTGTAAGAGGACACAGTCATAGTCACAAGCATCTCAGTCAGAGAGGGCTCCATGGTGAAGAAGAATTCAGCTGTCCTGACTTACAGTTACTGCCCATGGAGGTGTCTTGCTTGGCAAGGATGGGGAAGAGATAAAGATTCTTCATTTAGGAAAAGTATAAGTCAGAGAAGCCAGAATGAGCAAGATGTGATTGGGGAATAACCAGAAGAGTGGTGCATCCAGAGGTCATGCAGGGGATATGGCCTGATCAAGACAGATCCTGGATGGCTTGAAATTTATTCATTCAATAAATATTTACTTGAACACCTAATACATATGAAGCACTTAGCTAAGAACAATAGATACAACTCTTAAGAAACAAATTTTAAAATGTTTGTCCCACCAACTTCACGAAATTTGTCATCTTTTCAGGAAGAGAGAGACAATAAAAGAGAAGGTATGAAAAACACTAGAGCAGCACCTAACTCTGGTTTCCTGGGTTAGAGAAGGCTTTTTGTGAGAAGCCTAATACTGAAAGACTATGAAGGAGTTTGCTGGGTAAAAGGATGGTGGGAGAAGGGAGGACACAAGTCTAACCTAATACAAGGTCCAGACACATGAGAGTGGATTGAATTACAAGGTCTGCCATTTTTTCTTCAATATGGCTGCAGAAACCAGAGATGAAGCTGGAACAGTAGTTTGAATTGCCTCCTGAAGGCCATAGGGAGCCATGGAAAATGTTTAAGTCGAGTGATCAGAAACAAAACTCTTTCTGTTAATGGAGAGTAAGTTCAAGGGGCAAAAATGGAAGCAGCACACAAGATAGATGGAAAGCTGAGCCACAGTCAAATCAGTCATATGTGGAGAATGATTGGATGCAGGGACTGAGAGAGACAAGAGCCTGAATGCTTGTGTAAACAAAATGCGGCTTGGTCAATAGGCAGTGGGGAAGGCACAAAGTCTGTTACGGACTTTGGATAAAGTAAACAACACCACAGAGCCAGTATTAAAAAGATATTAATTTATGGGTGGTTAAAGTATTGTTTTGTGTGAGGGAGAAAAATAAAAAACAGGTAGAAAGGACAAATAATAGGTCGGCTTTGGAGGAAGGACAGAGCTAGAGATGAAGATTTTGAAAATGCTTGCATTTAGAAGATAGAGAAAGGATAGACTGCTAAATGAAACTGAAAAGTATTTGATGAAGGATGCATCTGGAAAGTATGTAATTGACTAGGCAAAGGAAGAGCAGACTGTGTAATAGTGACAGATTCCTGCAAGAAGCCAATATTTCTACAGTCAACAAAATGTATTTAGTGTTTACTACGTGGCAGCCCCTAGGGCTCATATCCTAACAGGAGAGACAGAGAGGTTAAACAAACAGTCCTCTCCCCACCCCTCAAAGTGTACGATGAACCATATAAACAAAACTATGCACAAGTTACTAGCAACTCAAATGTTACGAGCACTTACTACACTTTAGGCATTGTGCTAAAGAGTTTACTTATCTCATTTAGGTTTCACCACTCTTCCTAACTTCTAGATAAAGCAACTGAGCTTAGACGGTTCTAAACCAATGTTTGCAATGACTGCTAGATTGTGAAGGTTGACTACTGCTGGCACTGTAAGGAAGTTTTAGGAGGGACCAATTCGAGCACAGCTGAAATTGAGTGGTGAGCAATGATTTGTATGCTTTACTAACTGGGCATTTGGGCTTACGCTATGGATTCCAAGGTGCAATGAGCAGCAGCTTTTAGATTTCTGTTTTAAATCTATTAACTGTGTTAGCCAGCTCAGGCTGCTACAACAAAATACCATAGACTAGTGTTTTATTTTGTTTTTTAGGTTAGATTATTTTTAACTTTTATTTTAAGTTCAGGGGTACATGTGCACGTTTGTTACATAGGTCAATATGTCATGGGGCTTTGTTGTACAGATTATTTCATCATCCAGCTATTAAGCCTAGTATCCATTAGTTATTTTTCCTGATCCTCTCCCTTCTTCCACCATTCATCCTTTGAAAGTCGTGTGTGTTTTTCTCCTCTATGTGTTTTAACAACAGACATTTGTTGATGATAGTTCTGGTGGCCAAGATCAGGGTGCAGCCAACTCCATTCCTGGTAAAGGCCCTCTTCCCGGACTGCAAATGGCTGCTTTCTCACTGTGCCTCACATGGCAGAGAGAGCACTTTGGTCTCTTTCTCTTTGTCTAAGGACATTATTCTCATCATGGGGCCCCACCTTCATGACCTCATCTAACCCTAGCTTCCTCCCAAAGGTTCTACCACCCAATACCGTTACGCTGGGGGTTAGGGCTTCGACATATGCAATTTGGGGAAAACATAAACCTTCAGTCCTTAATATTAACTTAGCAGCTCTGTGGAGTAAAGACAGAAGAGCAAGCATAGAGGCAAGGAGGCCAGTGAAGAAGCTGATGTGATGACTGATGAAGGCCAGAAATAAGGTCAACTCAATGGGAAGAGAAAGGAAGGAGATTATTCAAGAGATGCTATGAAGAATACTCACCTGAAGTCCAACGTGACATCAGAGCTACAGAAGAGGACACTGCTCGGAATGAGTTCCAGGTTCCTGATTTGTTTGGGCCAGGGAGTGCTGGGTGATACTTGTTTGTGTATGTGTGTGTTGTCGGGGCGGGGCGGGGTGTGAGATAGGGTCTTACTCGGTTATCCAGACTGGAGTGATGATGCCAATTTTTAACAGAGGCCTTTATAGAGTCATTTCTGTCCTACCCCCTCTCCCACTCAAAACCATCTCCTAAGCAGTAGTACATGAGAATTAAATTTGGTAAGTACCACAACAGACACAGAGAAAATGTTGCAATATTTCAGATGAGGAGATTATATAGAATTATAGAAAAAAAAATTCAGATTTTAGAAGTTTTCACAATGGGTAAAGAGGAAAAGAGAGGCAGAAATAGTGACCACTCAAAACCATTCAAGAAGATTAGCAGAAAAAGTAGAGAATTAAAATCACAGACAACCATGAACAAACATCTAAAATGTTAAAAAAAAAAAAAAAAAAGAAGTCCTCAGATTGCCAGAACTCCAAGAATTTTCCAAATAGAAATATGCTTAGTGAAATCACCATTTCCCTCTGGGGGCCTTGTTTAGGTGGCAAGTAAAAGACCATGCACTGGGGTCATTCCCTGCATACTGTGACACTGATCATAGAAGGTTTATGGCTCCCTCTTCCTGGTAGCCTATTTGTGACACAGAACATCAGACACCCTTCTAGGCTTTCACATCATGATGATACAGTGAGGAGGCCACATTTCCACAGAAGTATAGCCCATATCTACTTGAGGATATTTCAAAATTATTTCTAAAGTGGCTAGAAATACTCTTATGCCTTTTTTCTAGAAAGAAAAGACCTGTCAGTTCTCAGGCCCCCATACATCATCATCCCACTTCAGTCAGTTCAGAATGTACCAAAATGCATGGTGGATACATATATCTATCTAAAATGTTAGAATTTTCATTACTAGAATTGCCTTCACAGATTGTGTTCCACTACCAGGATAGGGGTAGAGTCCACAAAAGATTCTGAGACATGATCTGAACCGCCAAACTTTGAAACACAGGGAAGTGAAAAGCTGAAGCAAGCAAAACCCCATTAAATGCCCAACCCTACGATCTCTTGGGAAATGTATCCGCATCGAGCCTTTTCCACTCCCTTCCCACCCGCTTTGGTAATAGTTATGAGCAAAGATCAACTTCAGCTGTGCAACACACTGGCCAAAATTTCAGAAACCCTGGAACCAATTTATTCCATCTGGAAATTAGTTTTAGCTTTTATTGCTGTAGAATTTAGTCAAACCAGACCCTATTTCCAAAAGGAGTTCCCTGCTCCTTTACTGTCAAATTTTTTTCTCTTCTAAAGCATACTCACTTAAAAGATTTAAAATGATAATCAACATCAGAGATCTGTGGCTTTTTTTTACACCAGATAAATTTTTCCACATAGTGTTTCTCTTGGGTTGCTTCCTCTCAAAGACATAAAGAAATTCTACCATCAGTTACAGGGAATCTGGAGAATTTAAACTCTTCTCTTATATATGTATATTTTAGTAAACGTTTCTCTTATGCCAGGTAGTGACTCAGTTGCCTTCCTAAAACAGCAGCTGGATGGGCTGCTTAATCTTCTTGCCAGAAAAATACAGAACAAAATATTAACAATTAAGTTCAAATATAATCATGGTCTCTAAAATCAATTTTTACAAACATATAAAAAGTATGGAACACTGAACATTTTAAATAGCCTTATACATAAGATTTCTTTGTTTCAGTCCATCTGCTACTGATTAAACATTTTATATTTCCATTGTGATTAATTATGCTATTTATATACTTGAAAATGATTTGTTTGGAAAGGTATGGTCTAGTGTAAGTCTTCCATTTCTGAGAATGACAGCCCTTCAAAAAGTAGAGCAACACTATGCTCTCAGGAAATCCACCATCTGCTTTCTTATGCTTTTATAATAAATTACAAACCTATAGCAAAACAGAATTGAGAGAAAACAGAGTATAAATAATGCTAATGGCATTCATTTGAGACGTTCAAAAATGTATCCATTTTTAATTAAGCCAAGATACTCTCTTGGTCCCCAAAGAAAAATGCTTTAGAGTTAAATTGCCAAATGGCCAGACATTTTCAACCTGGTCTAGGAGGCATTCTTAATTCATTCTAATCTAGGCTGAATTTATCAAGCATTAGAACAGACTAAGATGGTAGACACCAGGTCTACGTGTCACCTTAATCCCAAGAAGAGAACTGGATTAGGGTTATAATAAACATAATTGAGAAAAAAAATGCTCTGGAAAGTGTGTAATAAACCATTTTTCAACGTAACAGTTTGTTGGTGCCAACAGACAGGAAGGATCTAGTGCCAGCTATTTCCCATCATTTGAAATTTAGCTATTGTTTCATTTTTGTATGACCAAACAGGCATCCGAAACCACAGAATAAAACCATTTTATTATGCCTAGCCAAACCATTTTCAGTGAAATTTCATAAATCCAAACAAAACTGCCCTCAGACTAGAATAAAAGTATGCCAAATATCAGGACGTGATTTTTTTTTCTTTTAATGGCTACTATCCATCTCCAGAAAGAAAGATTCTGTAGCAAGAAATCCTCAGACCATCAGCAAAGATAGCCAACAGCCACAACTGACATTCTGCTTACTCCCTCTTTCCTGGCAGATGCCCTCCTCACTAACACACCCAGAGCTTCTATGGCTCTGTGTGCACTGCACACCATTTGCTTGCTCTAGGGTCTCTGTCTTTCCTCTGCTCTTTTCTCCATCCCAACTGAAAGCTATTCTATGATTTCTGGCATCTCTGTTAAGTAGTGAGCCACATGGAAATGATTAACTTTTGAACTGCAAAACTGAAAACACTCTCTCGCACACTGTGGAAATGAAACATGTCATGTAGCAAACGGGTTCCCCTGATGGAGTTTGCAGCAAGGAAGAGAAATCATTGGCTGAGATTTCGGTTTTGTTGTTGTCATTGTAGATCAAAAGGATGTGATCATCCTTTCTGATAGCTCTTTTTCTCCCCTTGGTAAACAGTCTCTGAGTGAGTTCATTAAATATTTAAACAGCCCTGGTATCTATTAATGTTATCAGACACATGAAATATGTCTGATGGATTTATTCTGCCGTTAAGGAGCCATACTCCAGTGTCCCTCCTGGGACAGTGCTCCAGCTGTTTAAACTATAATTCCATCACTAGAAGTCATGGTGAAAGCACTGACCTCTTTGAAACGGACTCATTGCTACTCAGCCTGTAAATTGTAAATGAAACCTTTCTGTAATAATGTTAAAATATGCATGCATAGGAATTAAGGCACTTGGGTCATCAGCAAAGCCTGGTGCGTTTTCCGTAACCTCTAAACAGCTGGTAGAAAGAATCCAATAAATCAATTCCTTGAGAAGATTGGCAATTAGGGGGTGTGTCTTTTTGGGTTCAATAGCTCTCCCATCATATATTGGGGAGTCTTAATTAATTCTCTGAAGCTTTTAAGTTTCTTAAATTCCATTACTGTTTATTTGATCCTGTTTCTCAAAGGAGATAAATTATGTTGATACTGTGGTCCTTACTTATCCTCCATAAAGTCAATCTAATATGAGATCATGCATGAGGTCCTTCAAACTGTGAGCTAATTCGTTGTCTCATTTTTACCTACTTCAAGCTTATGAGAAAACAACCATGACAAATATGATAAAGGATGTCTCGCCAAGTCTTCCACATAAAGGAAAGAGATAGTGTTGTTCACTGCTGGTAGGTTATCCATGATATTGTGTGTTTGTTTTACATCAATTTAACATAAAAGTCCTTAAATAACTTATGAGAAATACTGATAAAGTCACATGTTGACATCTCCTGAAGTTTGTAGTTTCAAGACTATGACTTGCATGAGTTGCACTCATTATCTTAAAAAAAAAATAACATTCCTTCTGAAGCCATCAAACAGGTGGCAGACTTGGCACTTGAAATATAAACGAATTCTTTAGTGTCTTACAATGTTGGATGTGTACAGCCATCAATGCTAACTGAATAGACAGATCAAACTAGTGAAAGACAAAAATTTGGTAAGTATAGTGAATACACTAAATGACGGAAGGAAGATCCCAAAAGATCTGACAAGTAAGACAACGGCCTAAATCTAATATGATAACTTAATGGCAATCAGTGCATAATTTTACATTTCATTCCTTTTTTTTTTTTTTGAGATGGTTGTCTGTGTTGCTCTGGCTGCAGTGCAGTGCCACGATCTTGGCTCACTACAACCTTTGTTTCCCGGGCTCAAGTAATCCTCCCAACTCAGCCTCCCAAGTAACTGGGACTACAGGCATGCACCACCATGCCCAGCTAATTTTCTCTGTAGAGATGGGGTTTCACCATGTCACCCAGGCTGGTTTTAAACTCCTGGAATCAAGTGATCTTCCTGCCCCGGCCTCCCAAAGTGTTGGGATTGTAGGCATGAGCCACTGCACCTGACCTATTTTTCTTTCTTTGGGGGAAAATTCTATAGAAAAATGGGAAAATAGGGCTGGAAAAAGACAAATGAGGTAAATAGCATAAGACAGTGTTTCCCAATGAAGTTCTGGAATCAATGAATCCACTAGCCTTTGCACATTTTCATTCTTGTGTCTGTGAGAGGAATTAAAGCTGAGCATGTGTGAGATGGAGGTTAGTGGCAGCAGGTCTCTCCTTTGCTTCTCTCCTTTGTGCTGGAATGAGATTAACATGAATAGAGGAAGGACTCTGTAATCTAGCAAGTAGTGGAGATAACTAAGAGAAGCCCCCTGGCTACATGTAAAACTTTCCCTCTTAACTATGTCAGTCTATGTGAGATAAACATACATGATACAAATCATTTTTTTACCTCTAGCTACTAAGTACTTCCGTATTTTGAGACCACAGTTAAAACAAAGAGTTAGGAGTCAATAGATCATCAAGTAAACAACCCTAGTCATATGCAAGAGATAAAATGTGACTTTATTGTGAGAGAAATAAACAGAAGTTTTAGTTGGCTTTATGAGTCAATTCTATAAAGACTAGCAATAAAGGCTAATATAATCTTATGTTTTACTGGTCCACATAGAAGCTAGACCAAAGCTGACAATATAATGCAGTCCTATATAATGCAGTGGTCACACTACTTCTAGAATATCATTGCCCTTTAGGAAGGATAGAGCTGAACTGGGGCATCCCAAGAGCAAATCAGATGGAATGAGAGCTGAAATGATCAATGATTATCAGCACACAATAAGACTCAGTAAGTGAATCAAACTAGGTTGAGAACAGGTACTGGAAATGTGGAAAGGGGATTAGATCTGAACTGTGTGGTACTGATTAATATAATTAGGCTAGTTGGTGAGTGTTATAAAGGAATCAATTTCACCTGAACATAAAGAAGCGCTTTCTAACAAGTAAAGCTATGTGAAGATTAACTAGGCTGCCTTGGGATATAGCAAGTTTTTGATATTGGAAGTGCAGATTATAAAATCATTTGGTTTGGTGAAAGATTCACACATGGGACAAGGGACTGGCCTGTAAACCCTCAGAGTCAATGAATCTATGCTCTTTCAAAGACTCCAGTGAAGGATTAATATAAAGGATATTCCAGAATACATAAATGGCAAGTCTCTGAAAGAGAAATTTATACAAAGAAGTTTCCAAGACAACACTTTCAAAGTAGTAATGCCCACTTTTTCCATGGTGAAAAAACTGATACAGCAAAGGAATATTCTCACAAATTCAGCAAATCCAATTCAGGTTTCCATTTTGAAAGCAACACTTTAAGCAATGAAAACACTATTTGAATTTCACCAGAGCTTTGGTAAAAGATATATTTAGTGGTTATTAACCTAGTACTTATTCTTCCATAGCACAAAATGCCTCTTTTCCTGAAGAATCCCCTGCAGAGAATTCCCAGGCTGGGACAGGGCAGCTGCCTTGCAATTGGCATCCAAACCATAGGGCATAGCCAATAATAACTTGCAGTTAAAGTAGCTGCAAGAGAAAGATGGTAGTCATTTGAAATAATTTCTGCCACTGGAATTTTTTTTTTATTTTTAATTACTTAAAGGTCAGTTCATCTAGAATTCTGGGTTTAACCTCTTTAGTTTTTTTTTTTTTTTTTTTTTTTTTTTTTTAAGAATCAAGGGTATAGAAGGTATAGGCACAAAGCAATATGAGTCCTCCTTCATGGGACATAAGCTTTAGGGAACTAAAGATAGGTTAATTCCATGCCTGATTCATTCCATGGACCATTTAACGAGAGTCTTCGGAATTGCTCAGCCAATAATGAACTCACAGGATCTAAAGGTAATCACTGCTGCAATTATTAAAATTTACACCAGAATTCTATTACCCTTTCTACAGATAAATGTCTTATATTAAGCGGTCTAGAAGGAATGCATAAACTGGTTCAATAGCACCAGAAATCTATGTTATTGTTCTTTCTTATATTCATTCTCCTGTCTCCCAAGCATGGGACCACGGTTTCAGTTAATTCTAGGAAAACATTTATTTTTGTATAGTAATTTAGAACTTAAACCAGCTTTTCTTAGGTGTTAGCTCATTCCTATAACCCAAGTTATTTTCATTATTGATAATATTAAAAGCTAATCTCCTAATTTCATAGCTATTTACTATTCTATTCCAAGAATTCTTAATGTATTATCTCATTTGATACAATAATCCCCATGAGATGAATACTATTATCCTCATTTTGCAAATGAATAACAGTAATTAAAAAAAAAAGCTTGAAAAGGTTAAGGATGTCACTGCAGGTCACAGACTAGTAAGTGATGGAACCAAGATTTGAATGAAGGGATCTTGATCCATGCTCTTCTCCACTACACCCCAGGCCACATCACCTTGAGGTCCCCCTTGCATCTTCACAGTGCATTCTAGTACATAGATTTTGCCACCGCTAATGGAAGTTTTTTAAAAGAAGCATGACAGCATTTGTTTTTGTTTTGAGTAAAGATGGTCCCATGGTTCTTTTAACAAGACACATAATCCGAATACAAAATTCCCCTTTGACTCTTATAAAGCTAGCGATAGTAGTTACGGTTATTATAAAGGTAAACAGAGTAAAGCGTTCAGTGGGTCAATGAGTTCAGCAGTGTTGTAAGACGACAAAAAAATCAATCTCTATCTTAGTTCCAAACAGATAAGAACCCAGACATCACCTCTGAGCAAGCACAAAATGTAATTTCAATTTTGTTATTTTAGTACTAATTCAGAAACCAAATACTTTTCAAAATGGCATAAAAAGGTGGCTATAAGCCAAGAACTTCATGTGTAACGTGATATATGGCATTTCCTCATATTTAAAAGTAGGTGTATCACCTAGAGTACTTATGCAAACAGCCAAAGCACAGGAGCCTTTTAAAAGCTGGTTGATGGGATGGAGGCAGCAAACCACCTTGCCATGTACATACCTATGCAACAACCCTGCATGATCTGCACATGTATCCCAGAACCTACAATACAATTAAAAAAAAAAGTTGGTTGATTATCAGTCCACAGAAGCGTGAGAAGCATGTAAAACCATTAGAAAAATTTAATTCCTCCTTTTATGCTAATTCCAGTTTGAAAATAAAATGTGTTCAAAAGAAAACACTATGAGTTATATTCTATAGTTATATTCTATAGTTATATTCTACAGTTATATTTTGAAATAATTCCTAGTAATTATAAGGAGTACTTGCTGTACAATTTCAACTGTATTGTTCAGATGTGCCGGCAGACCCAGGAGTCTCAGTCTCCCTTAGTATTAGTCGTTCATTTGAAAAATACAACGTTATCACTGTAGACTCAGTAAGTGGGTATACTCAAGACTGGGAGAAGTCAAGCACATTTTGAGTCCAGGGATTGCTTCAAATTATATTATTTTTCAAACATTTTGGGTTTGAGGAAACTCAAAACACATTTTCTAAGTTCTCTTTTCCTTTTAAACCCATGTGTTTGTTAAGAGAAATTTAATCCATATGTTTCTGATTCATTTTGAGTTAACTCATCAAATTGTTGATTTTTAAGATCTATTTGATGTCCAAAAGCTTTTTGATGGTTGTGATTTTTCCCTCTAAAATAGTATTTTGTTTTTTCATGTGTAAACAAACATGAGTCTCAAAGATTCATGCTCCATATACCAAGAACTTAAATGGGTGCTAGCTTATTCAAACCCACTTCACTCACCCAAGGGCAACTATGACATCTATAACAGCTCAAAGTGCTCAGCTTGGTTTTTATTTATATGGCTTTCTTTTCAAACCCAACTGGAATCACATTATGGATACATTTTATAAAATCTAAAAATATACTTCTAAAATTATGTTTTATTTAATATAAGCAGGAGATAAAATTAAAAAAAAAAAAACTTGTCTTGAAACATGCCATTGGGTAGGAAGACATGTCCATCCAGAAGATGAAAGGAGAGAAAAAAGAATATTGTTACTATACTAATAAAAATCTTGTTGCTCATCTAATGGTCCCCAGAATGAGATCAAATCATAACTTGTTTGGGGAGGTTTAAACAGGTCTTTAGAATTCTTGTTATGTAACTTAGAAAAAAGGAAAACCAGAAGTTTTTAGAGATTGGAATATATATAGGGGAAGTTCCCTATCTTGCTTTGCTTCGTTTTTTTTTTTCTTTGAATCCAGATGGAACAAAATGAAGGATAAGTATTGGTCTGCCCACATAATTAAAATGCTTTAGCCCAAGGCGATGTCTCCCATTATTAAATACCATTGGTTTTAACACCCTTCCCCACTAAAAGAAATGCTATCAGATGAGCTCCCAATAAGTTACAATGTTTCCCATGAATAAAGAGAGGGAGAGTGAAGAAAAAAAGATTTCACAGAATTTATGAAATCCTACACTGCTCTGAAGCCTAAAGGAGTGTACATATAACACAGCATCCATTTCTCATGGTCAGGGAATTTTTTTTTTTTTTGCCATGAAACATCACAGAAAACTGATTTTCACGCACAAATGTCTTCCCAGTGTACAAATCCACAAGGCAAACATCCACATCTAACGCAACAAATTACTCTTAGGTTAATCGGTGGTTGTTTGCATTATAGATGTTTTTAGTGTGAATAATATATTCTCACACTGCAGCCCCTAAAGGGTTCCCGAAACATGTGGAACTCAGCCTCCAACATGAGAAGCAGAAAAAGTATGGTGCTTTGAGTAACACTGAAAAACTATAGATAAAGGAAATGTTTCCTCTCCTAACTTCTAGAGAAGTTATGGCTGATATGCCTGGAGAAGCTGTCCTTGTCAGTCCAGATGTAGGTGATGCCCATTCTACTGTATGAGAAAACTATGGAAAAGAGAATAATTAAAATTCTTTCTGCTCAGATAAGGAAAAACATAAGCAAACAGACAAACAAAAATCAATCAAGTATACCTTGAAGATATTGTGGGTTCATTTTCAGACCACAACTATAAAGTGAATATCACAGTAAAGTGAGTCATAGAATTCTTTTGGTTTCCCAGTACATGTAAAAGCCATATAAAAGCTATGCTTACACTATATTATAGTCTGTTAATGTGTAATGGCATTATGTCACAAAACAAGCTTGTCCAACCCACGGCCCATAGGCCACATGTGGCCCAGGAAGGCTGTGAATGCAGCCCAACACAAATTCATAAACTTTCTTTAAATATTATGAGATTAATTTGCAATTTTTTTAGCTTACCAGCTATCGTTAGTGTTAGTGTATTTTATGTGTGGCCCAAGACAATTCTTTTCTTCCAATGTGGCCCAGGGAAACCAAAAGACTGGACACCCCTGTCTTAAAATATATACATAATTTAATTTTAGGATACTAAACAAATTCTTCAAAAATGCTAATAATCATCTGAGTCTTCAGACAGTCATAATCTTTTTCACTGATAGTCTTACTTTGATATTGATGGCTGCTGACTGATCAGGGTGGTGGTTGCTGAAGGTTGGGGTGGCTGTGGAAATTTATTAAAATGAGACAACAATGAAGTTTGCTGCATCAAATGACTCTTCCTTTTACAAAAAACAAAACAAAACAGATAAAAACTCTGTAGCATGCATTGATATTTGATAGCATTTTACACATGGAACTTCTTTCTTAGTTGAAATCAATCTTCTCGAAACTTGCCCCTGATTTATCAACTAAGCTTATAAGATATTCTAAAATCTTTGTTGTCATTTCAACAATGTTCACAGCATCTTCATCAGGAATAGATTCCATCTCAAAAAAAAAACAAAAAACACAGCAGCAACAACACTTTCTTTGCCCACTTTTAAGAAGTAGTTCCTCATCTGTTCAAGTGGTATCATATCAATTCAGTCACATCTTCAGGCTCCACCTCTAATTGTTAATTCTCTTGTCATTTCCACAACATCTGCAGTTATTTTCTCCACTGACATCTTGAACTCCTCAAAGTCATCCATGACAGTTGGAATCAACTTCTTCCAAATGCCTGTTATTGTTAATATTTTGGCCTCCTCCCATGAATGAGAATGTTAAGGCATCTGGAATAGTGAATCCTTTCCAGAAGGTTTTCAATGTACTTTGCCCAGATTCATCAGAGGAATCACAATCTACAGCAGCTATAGCCTTATAAAACGTATTTCTTAAATAATAAAATTTGAAAATCAAAGTTACTCTTTTATCTATGAGTTGCAGAATGGATGTTTGTTAGTGAGCATAAAAACATTAATCTCCTACATCTCCATCAGAGCTATTGGGTAACCAGGTGCATTGTCAATGAGCAGTAATATTTTGAAAGAAATCACTTTTTTTCCAAGCAGTAGGTCTCAACAGTGGGTTTCAAATTTTCAGTAAACCATGATGTAAACAGATGTGCTGTCTTCCAAGCCTACTTGCTCCATTTGTAGAGCACAGGCAGAGTAAGTTGAGGATAATTATTAAAGGCCCTGACCATTTTGAGAATGGTCAATGAGCATTGACTTCAACTGAAGTCATCAGCTACATTAACCTCTAACAAGAGTGTCAGCCTGTCCTTTGAAGCTTTGAAGCCAGGCATTTATTTCTTCTCTTTTGTAGCTATGAAATTCCTAGATGTCATCTTCTCATAGAAAGCTATTAATCTAGCTACCTTCATTGGTGATCTTAGCTAGATCTGGATAACTCCCTCCATCAGTACTTGGTGCTTCACCTTGCACTTTCATGTTATGGGGGCAACTTATTTTCTTAAGCCTCAGTAACCAATCTCCGCTAGCTTCAAATTTTTCTTCTGAAGCTTCCTCACCTCTCTCACCCCTCAAAGAATTGAAGAGAGTTAGGACCTTGCTCTGGATTATGTTTTTGCTTAAAGGAATGTTGTGGCTGGTTTGATCTTGTATCCAGATCAGTAAAGCTTTCTCTGTTCAGGTTGTTTCACTTTCTTATCTACATGTGTTCACTGGAGTAGAACTTTTAATTTTCTTCAAGAATTTTTCCTTTGAATTCACAACTTGACAAACTATTGAGTGCAAAAGGCCTACCTTTTGGCCTGTCTCAGCTTTTGAGATGCCTTCCTCACATTAAGCTTAAATATTTCTAACTTCTGATTTAAAAGAGAGATGTGTGACTTTTTCATTCAAACGCTTAGAGGCCATGGTAGGGTTATACATTGGCCTAATTTCAATATTTTTGTGCTTCAAAGAATAGAGAGGTTAAGAAAAGTGAGAAAGATAGGGAAACAACTGGCCAGAGGAGCAGTCAGGACATATACAACATTCATCAAAGAAAAGTGTCATCTTATATAGGTGTGGTTCTTGATGCCCCAGAACAATAATAATATCAAAAATCACTCATCAGCTATCACCATAGCAGATAAAATAACAATAAAAAAATTAAAACACTATGATAATCACCAAAATGTGACAGAGACAGGAGGTGAGCACAGGCTACTGGAAAAATGGCACTGATAGACTTGTTCAACACAGGGTTGCCACAAAACTTCAATTTGTAAAAAAATGTAATATATGTGAAGTTCAATAAAGAGAAGTGGAATAAAACAAGTTGAGCTTGTAGTTGTTCCCCAGAGCCTTCTTTCAAATGGTCATAAGCGAGTCTCCACTGGTCATTCATTTTTTTCTTATTGAGTCCTTTGTAATAGCATTATCTCAGGTGAACTATTTAAAAACCTTGACATTTCATTTTAACTATAAAACAGTAGCTTAATGTTGGCCATTAGTGTTCAATTCGCTTACCAATATCCTCTTGCAGAAACAGCAAAATGTTCTTGCAGAAATAATGCTGAGAAAACTTGTACCATAATAGCTTTTACAAGTATATATACTGCATACACATATACATACATATAAACATACATATAAACCAGGATTTCAATATTGAACAAGAACTGTCACCTTAAGATTTTTAGACAAATTGACACTAATTTCTTAAGAGTAAAAGTTTATCTAGAGAGTCTGTCTTTGGATCTTTTGTATATTATAATTGAAAGAATTTTAAAAGATAAAAGTAAAAAAGATTGCATAACTCTGAAATGAGTGTTTGTCATGTTAATGAAAACTGAAGATGGCACAGCAGAATTACCCATATCTCAATCCAACTGGTACTACCAGGAGGCAAATTCTTCCCTTTGAGGAACAAGTGCAAGAAACCTCTAGCACTTGTTCAATGGGATTAAGCGGTTCTTAATCCCATTGCACATTAGAACCATCTGGGATGCTTTTAAAAAAATTAAGTGCCCAAGTCCTCCCCTAGACAAAATGTATCAAAATTTCTAAGATTGATGCACAGGGATCAGTATTTTTCATAGGTTGGTGCAAAAGTAAATGTGGTTTTGCCCTTATTTTTATGGCAAAAATTGCAATTACTTTTGCACCAACCTAGTTTAAAAGCTCTCCCCATTATTTGTAATACACACCTCAGCTTTGAGTTTTCCCTCTAAGAACTTTGTATTTTCTTGGTATATCAGCTCCAGAGAATGAGATGTTAGGGACTGGAGAAGACAGAAAAGAGGGAAAGTTTCCAGAGCAGCTGCAGCTACTACATGTAAATAATGATGTCCATACACACATACACATGTTATAATAAATGGAAAATCAAATAAATATGACTTTAAAATCAAGTTTCCTGTTTATAATCTTAGAAAGGGAAAAATTAATGACTTGCAATAACTTTTTCATTAATATTGTGAGTGATACTATGAAGCAAAATGATATAGTTACTTTTAATCACAAATCATGCATTTATCAACTTTCTAGTTTTTGTTATTTCAGATCTTTTGTTATATCTGAAATAATGATTCACTTAGGTCTTGGTTCCCTGGCATAAATCTCTCCAACCTTGAAAGTAACTCAAACTTGAATATCATTTTCTATGCCAATTTGGAGTTAGACAGAAATTCCAATTTTTCAAAACATCAAATTTATGTAGCAAATGCTGTTATTTATTTAATCTCTACCAAAGATATCTTACTTATTTTTTTAATAACCAAAAAAGTTTGTGTCTCACAAGTTATTAACCACATAATTTAGGTTCTTATACTCCCTAACTAAAATACTATAGTTAGATAATTTCCAAAAAATACTCCCATAAGAATTTAATAACACAGGAGAAAACTTTTAACTATCGCTTTGCCTGCCAGTAAGAGTTTTAAGTATAATAAAAAGTGTGTAATCTTTTCCTAAACACTAGGGCCTAAAATATCTCCTGGCCAGGAATGATGGCTCATACCTGCAATCCCAACATTTTGGGAGGCCAAGGTAGGCGAATCACTTGAGCTCATAAGTTTGAGATCAGGCTTGAGCAACATAGGGAGACCTCATCTCTACAAAAATTTTTAAAAAATTAGCCACGCATGGTGGTGCACACCTACTTGGGAGGCTGAGGTGGGAGAATGAATTGAGCCTGGGAGATCAAGGCTGCAGTGAGATGTGTTCCCGGCACTGTACTCCAGCTAGGCCCAGAGTAAGAGTTTGCCTCTAAATAAATAAATAAATAAATAAATAAAATATCTGCTTATCAAATCATATGAATTTGATATATTATAAAGATAAAATAATCTTCAGAAGTACTTAAACTAAATTGCTTCAAGAACTGCCAAAGATCTTAAATTTCTTAGAGAAATACACAGGTATAAAGGCACTTACTATGTGTCAGACACTGATATACATCTCGCATTGATTCTCACTTTCTGAAGAGCTGGCAGAATACTTTTCTCCTTTTTACTCAAGATTATCAATGACCTCTCTTCTTTGAAAATGGGCAAACTCCCATTTGCCCATCTTATATTACTCTGAAGCATTTGTACTATTAACCACACCATCCTTTTGTAACTTCTCCATTGTCTTCTATGAAACCTAATGTTCCTTTTATATCTCTGGCTTCACCTCCTTTGCAAGTTCTTCCTCCTCAGACTCCATAAATTAAGCCATTACCCAGGTTTTCATCTTTGATCCTCTTCTGTCCTATTGCTGTCTTAGCACCCCTTTTTGTTTCTGTGTTCTCTTCCTTGCCAATATCTTAAACTCATTATTGCTCTCCATCCCATCTCCAACCTGCTGCTCCTTCTTCATTTCCAGTATCAGTGAACACTATTAACCCATCCACCAAGTTGCTCCCAACTCAAGTCTTAAACCTGAGTCCTTCTGAAATTCTTATCACTCTCCGAGTCCACATCTAATTATTAATCCAGATTGAAGAATTCAACATTGTTAGGCTACCTAGAATCTATCCCCATCTCTCCAGTCTTACACCTACTGCTTTAGTTCCTGTCTTCATTTCTGGGAGTTGTTTGTAATACCCTCAAACCTATTGCCTTAATCCTCATCTTGCTCGTTTCAATCTAGAATTCACAGATTTTAAAATACAATCCTGAATTTGTTGCTTGCTGCTTAAAATCTTCCCCAGTGCATTCCCAACTCTTCCAGCTAAAAGTCCAGAATTTTTGGCATGGTGGATAGGCTCTTAATGATTTGTCCACCAATTTCTCCAACATGGTCTCTCCCACCCACCACACCTCATCCCGCTACCTGTGCCTTTCTCAGTATAACCTTAACCATGCTCTCTGCCTCTAAAGCCATTCTCTCCCTGGAATTTTCTTGCCTCATCCTAACTTTCCACCCACCCTTCTGGATAACTTCTATTTATCCATCAAAATACTTCTCATGAATAAGCCCCTCTAGAAGCCTCCCTGGATTCATAAGGACCCACATGCTCCTACCCTTTTCTGTGCCATGGCTCTTTCCCATTCACTAAGACATTATAACCATTCTTTACCACAAAACTGTAAACTTCTGGAATGTGAGGCTATGTCCTATTGTCTATTAAAAGTTTAGCATTCCCAGTACTGAGGAGATATTAATAAATATTGATTGACTGGCTCAATAATGGCCTAATGAATAAAAGCACCCAAGAAGAATAGCTACATTTTAATACAAATGTCTTAACCTGAGCTCCCTGGATAGACTTCATGGGGAATCTGTATGTGAGTCACTTGAATATTACATGTGCATTTCCTGAGAAGAGAGCTCACAGCTTTTAGTACATTTTCCTTTATTTTCCCTTAAGAGTTAAGAAATATTATGTGGAAGAAACCTTAAGGGGTGCACAATAGGCCTCAATTTTAGACATGGGAACCCTGAACCATCTTCCAAAAGTTCATTACAGGCAGTTAATATATTGGGGAAAGTATTAACACATAAATGTTTCTGCTCGTAATCATCAAGCTAGCAGTTATCAAAAAGGAGTCAACCACCAAATGTGGATAAAGTTTATGAACTATATATTTAGTTGTATTTATATGTGTTCAGCCAAACACATTTATAACAATTATTTACTTCCTGCTCTCAGCACATGTTGAGGTTATCATCATCTTTGATTAAAATAGAGACAGGCTCAGGATTGGATGAATGAGTTGACAAAATCACGTAGTTTGTAGGAAAGCATTGTGGCTTACACAGCTCTTTTTCAAGTTATAAAATGAATGAAGTAGTGAAACATCCAGTTTCTAATTTGGGTATCAAATAATCACAGATTTGAGCATTCAATTTCAATTTAACTAATAATTGCTGAGAACTGCTTGGTGCAAGGCATTGTATTAGGGGCTGGCATCAGAGAGTCCATGGTGTTAGAGGCATGGGCATAACTGGCACAGAACAGAGCACCTCAAGTGGCAAAGTCCCATTAACTGCTTCTGAATGGCTCGATAATTTTTACCCAGAATAGCTGTTACTATGTGAATACTCACATAAAATGAGTGTAGGTGAGATTAAAATTTGAATTTGGAAAATTTTATA
The DNA here is from genome assembly GCA_963573385.1 of Cacajao melanocephalus. Classification (NCBI taxonomy): domain Eukaryota; kingdom Metazoa; phylum Chordata; class Mammalia; order Primates; family Pitheciidae; genus Cacajao; species Cacajao melanocephalus. The sequence goes on from CAUYLG010015786.1 coordinate 53,254, forward strand.
CTGAAAAATATTTTTAAAATAAAACTTTAAAAATTTATATGACATACAAAGAAGCTGTTAAATTTGTGATTGACTCTCCTTTATGTCCTAGGATAAATATTATGAACACGATCCTCTAGCCATAGCAGTATGTTTAAACTTTAGTGAGAATCAGAATCACGGGGAATTCCTGAGCCAGCCTTCTGCCCCACCTCCTCAGGCTATGGTTCAGACAGTGAGTGATGGGACAATAAATCTGCATTTTAACTGGGTGCATTTTGAGAGATTCCAATGCAAGTGCAGAAACTGCACTTTAAGATCAACCCTGGAACACTGAGTACTAGCTTTGAATTAGAGATACAACAGACAGCAATAGAATTTCATTTTTTCTGAAACAACGTCTTGCTCATTTGCCCAGACTAGAGTATAGTAGTATGATCATCACTCACTGCAGCCTTGAACTCTTGGGCTCAAGTGATCTTCCCTTGTCAACCTCCTGAGCAGCTGGGACAATAGGCATGTACCACCATGCCCGCTGAAATGTTTATGTTTTATTGTTTGTAAAGATGAGGTCTCACTATGTTGTCGAAATTGGTCTCAAACTCTTAGCCTCAAGTGATTCTCCCACTTCGGCCTCCCAAAGCATAAGCCACTGTGCCTGGCCAAAAATACATTTTAAATGTCTTCTACAGAAACGTATGTCCCAGGATCCAGTCATGGCCCTGATTGCCATCCACCCTCATTCATGTCCAGTCCTCTGGGTAAAAGGGAGCCAGATCGCGATGCAACTTGCATCCCAGATTACCTCCAACAGAGGAAGTGTTAGGACTAATTTCCCTTATCTTACCATTATTTACTGAAAAGTTCATTAAATTGTGCTTTAAAGGGCTAGTCTTGGCTTCTGACCAAATATGAATTGGCAATTTTGTAATATTAATATACTTTAAAACATTACATAATACTGCCTATACATTAAATGCTAAATTAATTACTTTGGATGACCGGCTTCAGTCTGTTTTGAAATATACTGCATTCTGCTGATACAGCCACAGGAAATAACCTCACCTGGTGCCCCAAGTCACCAAGGCTGGGAGAGAGATGCATTATGTAGTCACAACACTACGGTCTTTCCCTTGCAGAACAATGATATATCAGCATTTGTTAGTCCCTGATTTTTACTGGCCTAAGCAATTGGAAGCCTGTGCTCCTTCATTTCTTGCCTTTCTGATTGAAATATGAAACTACTTTTCCTTACCTGACATGTGTAAGGTAGCCCTTCCTATATCCATTTTTGCCTAGGTAAGTCAGGGTCACTCTGAAGATTCAAACTCAAATGTCAGCGCTAACAAAGACTTGCACTGGGGATAGAAGTATTCTATTTTCTGCCCCCCGGAGCTCACTAAATCTGAATTGCAAAATTCTTTTTTTTTTTTCTTTCTCTTTGAGTTCTGATGAGGTTTTCAGGCTCTTGACTTCATTACACAAACAGTTTAATTTTTTTCAATGTAGCTGCTATTAAGGCAAAGGGGCTTGGGGATTGATGAAGAAGAAACAAAGTAACTGCCTGCTTCATCAGAGCACGCCTATTTTTCTCAGAGCACCATACTACAGGATTCTGTTGTCTCTCATCTTTACACCAAGAAATTCTAATAGAGTTTATAATAATCAGGGAATTGTGACTTTGGCTTCTTAAAAAGATATTTATTTATTTATTTATTTATTTTTGAGACAGTGTTTAGCTCTTGTTGGCCAGGCTGGAGTGCAATGGCATGATCTCGGCTCACCGCAACCTCGGCATCCTGGGTTCAAGTGATTCTCCTGCCTCAGCCTCCCTACTAGCTGGGATTACAGGCATGCGCCACCACACCCAGCTAATTTTGTATTTTTACCAGTTGGTCAGGCTGGTCTTAAACTCCAGACCTCAGGTGATCCACCTGCTTCGGCCTCCCTCAAAAGGATATTTAAAAGCACTCCAGATTCTTTCCCTTTGGAGCATTTAATTTTTCAACTGTTCTAATCTACTTCCTCATCCTGCTGGCCCTGATTCAGTTCCTGGAACACACCAAACTGGTCCTACGCCAGGGTCTTTGCAGAGGCTGCTCCTACTGCTGAGAAGACATGTGTCACTCTTTGATGAACTTCAAGGCTCTGCTTAATACTGGATCCAAGAAAAGTATTTCCCTTCCTATGCAGTTGAAAACAGCATTCTCTAGTTTTTTTTTTTTTAAGTGTCCTTTTTTTAAAAACTTTGTGTACATTTATGGAGTACAAGTGAAATTTTGTTACATGCATAGATTGTATGGTGCTGAAATCAAAGCTTTTAGGGTATCCATCACCCAAATAACATACATTGTACCAATTAATTTCTCATCATCCCCTCTCCCACCTCTCACTCTTCCGAGTCTCCACTGATTATTATTTCCTACTCTGAGTCCATGTGTATGCATTATTTAACTACCATTTATAAGTGAGAACATACCATATTTGAGGTTGTGTTTCTGAGTTATTTCACTTAAGATAATGGCCTCCAATTCCATTCATGTTGCCATGAAAAACATGATTTCATCCTTTTGTATGGCTGAATATTACTACATTGTGTGTATGTACCACATTTTCTTTATTCAATCATCTACTGATGGGCACGTCGGTTGATTTCATATCTTGCTATTGTGAATAGTGCTGCTATAGACATATAGGTGCAGGCATCTGTGACTTCATATAGAAGCTTTTGCTTTTTGCTTCATGACAATTATAATACTAGCTAAAATATATTTTGTTATGATTACATACCAGATTACTTTCTGAGTTTTTTGGAGAGATCAGTTTATTTAATTCTTATTATAACCATATGAGTAAACACACCTTTATTATCCTTATGATGAAAATGAAGAAACTGAGCCATGAAATGTTTTAATAGTTTGTCCACAGTCAAACAGCATATAAATTTCAGAGCTAAGATTTGAACCCACAAAATCTGATTCCAGGAATCATACTCTTTAAATAACACTATGCTACCTTGCAATTAGAAATTATATACACAGGAATTTATTTACATATTTATTGTCTATGTCTCCCTCACAAGTGAAAGCACCATAAGGTGAAGAACCACATTGATTCTGTTCATTACTATCTACCTAGGACCCAGCATAGCATTTGGCAGATAATAGGCACTGAATAAAAGAAGACAGCAAGGAAGGAAAGGAGAGACAGGAAAGGAAGGGATGAGAAAAACAACTAAGTCAATAACGAATTGGGCTGATACATGATCAAAAGGATGCTATAGTTTCAGTGGTGCTCACTCTGACTTCATGTCAGACCTCAATGATAATGTTCATGAAGAAAAAAATCCAAGCCTTATTTTCTAAGTGTGAACTTGAGTTCGTGACCCAAACTATAGATCACACTGCTTGAATATAATAATCTTACTTCACCATAAGCGCTCTTACATTCTGTCATGTTCAATTTAAAAAAAAAGTACTGTAGCTAAAGTATATCTAGGATATGGGGACATGCTCATATTGCAGCAGCAAACACAAATCCCAGTGCCTACTTAATGTGAAATATAGGCTAGCAGTATGTTTCAGGCAGCAGAGGGACTTTGTTAAAAAAACTGCTTCTGCAGAGAAAATGTAGTGAGTTGCCTGTACAAACTAATATTAGGCATGTCTTAAAAATTGGTACAATGTGGATGAGCAGTATTAAGACTGGGATACTTGGCCACACCCTTGTCAGTCAAATCAATGCCAAACAAGTTGGTTGCTTTCAAGGTGACAGAATGACTAACAGAAATCTGGCTCCCTTGAGGTCAGGGCTTACTGTGGCATACACAATGTCTTCTTTTTTAATTAAATAGAGTTTTGGGAAGTTCGATGAGGGAAGAGAGAAAAGATGGCAGATGAGTGAAAAGGGATATAAGGGTTCAAGAGAAGCTCAGCTTTGAATAACCACTGACCCACAGTGTGTTCTCTAATGCTATTTGGGAAATGATGCTTTCAGGGAGCACAGATCTTGCTCCTGCTTGCAGAGCAGACATTTGTGGGTGCATGCTTGCAGGAACATGAATTATATTCCTCTGTGTCTGATTTGTAACTACACCTGTACACTCTTAGAAATGCTAATAGACAAATATAAATTTAGGTACAAAGGAAAATCTAATAAGAAGAGCATTTGAATGAGTAAGAAATGTCTAATTTTTTGCAGTCATTAGGACTGGAGGAACATGCTTATAGTAATTAGGTAAGATTGATTTCGAGGCCGAACACCACCCACAATTTGTGTAGTCTGGGGGTCAGGCGGGCAGCTGCAGAAACCGCTTGGCTAATTATGAGAATTCACTGTTCGTTAATAGAATCTCTCTCCACAAACAGCAGCTGTGTGTTTGCTCACGCAAATTATTAATTCTGGCCTCGCCTCAGCTGCAAGTTTCTGCTGTGCAGAAAGGAATCCTCAGATAGAAGTGTCAGTTATCACCCAAGCAATACTGAGGAAGGAAGAAACATATGAAATGAAAGAAAATATCTTCTAATCACAGGTGTATAAAGATTTTACATCTACCTCCCTTTTCTGCCTTTCACTCCGAAACAATTGAATGCCAATTTTGGAACTCATTAATCTGTAGGCAACCTAGCGAGATCTAATTTATACCTGTCAGGAGCAATGGGCAGCAGCTAATAGGAAAGTAATTGCAATATAAGTCTGCTTTCCCACTTGATAGTATGCAAGATTTTAATGACAGCCCTTCTCCACTGGAATATCCGACTGGCCAACAGATATGTTCTCTCTCTTGCAGAGAGTCACACTGTGAACAAAAGAGATGTCTCCTTGGGTTTTATTATACACTGCAAATAAAGTGATAACAACATAGTAGATGGAACATGGATGTGCACCTATTTATTCTCTGGAAGAAATGAAAGCAATATTCCTGCAACATATAAACAGCGAACTAGTATTCTCACATTTTTATTTTGTTAAAAAAAAAGTATCTGGCTGGAATCTAATACCTACATAAAATATTATCTCCTGTTTCCAATTGAATTGAATATCTGTATTCAATAACAGCATAGTTTGCAATGTCTGGGTGCTCAAGGAGACTTAAGATTTCCCATATTGCATTGGAGTGTTTAGGAACAAAGAGCAGTATATACTACATAAAAAAAAAAGAACATCAAAACCATCTATTTATTCTACACCCTTTTTCTTCCTTCTGGATTGTCTTAAATGGGATATTTTTGAGAACAAATTTAGGAATGTCAAAGGTTACTTAAAGTTACAGAACATGTTTGATGAGCAATTTTTCACACGTGACTTCTTGTTTCTTCATTCATTGTCCTAATGGGTGATCTTCTAGGTGACCCCTTGATTCAGACGGGACCTAAAAAGAATGTGACTTCTGGAGCATAAAACCTAAGTTCAAATGTCTGGCTTTACACGTATTCCCTGTATAGCTTCGAACAAGTCCACGAACCTCTCTAAAATGTACTCCCTTCCCATAGAAGGGAACGCATGTGGTTGTGACAGAATCAAATAAAAGCACGTATGGGAAAGCACTTTGGAAGAAGACATACAAACCTTAGTTGTTACTATTTTGTGACAACTGAAAGTACTTGTGGAGAGAGCATATATTAAAATGCAAATTTATTGAAGGAAGGAAGAGAAAAAATGGCTTACTACTGTACACCACATGTATGTTGCTGTCATTCTTGTTTTCAACCCAGATTCAATCAATCTTTTGGGGTATTTGATTTGAGCGTAAAATCTGTCCTAGGCATTGTAGAAAATACAAAGTAAATAAAGCATAATCCCTGTCTTCAAGTGGCTTATCATGGAAACAAAGTCAACGCTGATACTGTTTATTCATTCAATAAACATTAGAGGCCCCACACTGTGACAGGCACGGTTCTGGACAATAGTTAAGAAAACAGTGTATACATGGGGGTGAGAGAAAAAGTCAGAAAACGTGAGTCCTGGATCCCATTCCGCATAAATTAGCCATGACCTGTGAAAAGTCACTTCACTCTTCCAACCTTAGTTTCTTTAATTGTAAAAAGGAACATTGGAATAGGCTTTTTCAAAGGTCTTTTCCAAGCCTTAAATTCTACGGTTTTATAATTTTTTAATTTAAAAAATGAGGAGTTCAAAATGATTATTATGCTTAATCCTTGACTTTAGTGAATAAAGATGTAGATAACAGAATTAAATAAAAAAATTCAAAGGAAAAGGACATTAAAATATAGAACAATGATTTGTTAATGAAGGGTATTAAAATGACCTATTTGTTATGCCTTGATGGTGGAAAATTAGAAATTACATAGAAAATTTACTCCCTGTTCACAATCGAAATAGATAATTCAGGTCAAACATTGATTTGGACAAATCACTTAAACATTTTGAGACTTATTATTCTAAATTACAAAAAAAAAGCTCAATCTTTGCCCTATCCATTTCATAGAGTTTTTATGAAGATCAAATATGTGAGAATTTTTAAAGTAATACTTTATAGTCTAATTATTATAATCTTGAATTATCTAATTTGCTTGATTATACTAAGAAAAACTGTAAGAAAAAATAGGAAAAAAAAGCTATAAGAATGGCCAAGTCTCTACTTTGCTGTGTTCTGTTTAATTGGCTATTGCTTAGGAGGCAGAGAAACTAGGGATGGGTACCTCATGATTTTATTCATTCATAAAATATTCCATACATGAAAATCAACAAACCTCCCTGCACTGTTGTTCCTTTACCTGTAAAAGAGGATGAACATATCTCCTTGAAAATGTGTAAGATGGTAGTCTATAAAGAACAGTCTAGTAGGAAGCCAGATCCTGCCAGGGGAAGATGTAACATTGTAGGACTTATCCTGTGAAGTGGTTCAGGTTACAGCAATGCCATTTTGCTAGCTTAAGAAGCCTGACATTTCTTGTTTTGCTTTCTATTATCCCTAATTCCAGGGTTTTGTAATGGGCATTCACACTTAAATAAACTAAAAGCAGGGAAAACTAAATCAAACGCTCCTTCTATTACATAGGTGCCTTTGTGGCAGAAAACATGGCATTATTAAGTAACCAGACTTTAAGAAACTATTAGAACTGGTTCTGTGATATGATGTGAAAGCTTACAGAAGGGCCTCTCGTCTTTAAAATTCCCTTTTACCATGTTCCCAACTTCATACCCCTACCAGCTCACCTCTTAGTCCACTTTAAGGGAACTCAAACTAAGACAACATTTTAGTCCAGATTTCACATCTTTGTTTTTATTTTATACATATTTGGGTTTAGAAAATGTTCCAGATATCTATTGCTGCATAACAGATCATGCCAAAACCTACTGGCTTAAAACAACAGCAAGATCTTATGACGTCTTTGCCCAACTAAGAGAGACCAATCTTCACATTCAATTAGCTGCAGCTTATTTAAGTGTAATGTTCATTACAAAATCCTCGCATTAAGGGTAATAGAAAAGCAAATCAAGGTATATTAGACTTCTTAAGCTGTGAGATGGCATTTGCCATTAACTGAAAAGTATTTTTTTGTTTTTGTTTCTGTTTTTTTTTTTTTGAAATGTATGCTTATGAGTCTACTACTTGGGCAGAGCTCAGCAGGGAAGGTTCATCTCCACTTTATGTGTCATCTTCTTGGGGCAGCTTGACTGGGGCTAGAGGATATATTTCCAAGATGGCTCACTTACATGATTAGTTAGTTGGTACTGTATGTTGTCCGTCTGCCCTTCCTCACAGACTGGTGTCTAGGTTACAAGAGCTAGTTTCCCAAGAGATAGGAATTGGAAGCTGCCAATTTCTTAAAACCTGAGCATGGTGTCACTTCTATTGTATTTTATTAGTCAAGCAATCATGGAGCCCAAATTCAAGGGGAGGCCACAATGGGAAAATGTTCAAATAATTTGGGGACCATGTTTTAAAATCATCACAGCAAATGTCTCAGTCATGGTCCAATATAGGAAACAGATCCTATTCTACATATGTTAAGCAGAAAGTACTTAATATAGGTACATTCCCATAAGATTACAGGACTATTGAAGAAGCAAGTTCTAGGTTGGTCCTCCTCAAATGACTTCCAGAACAACACTGGTGATACACTAGGGCATCTCCTTCCTTTGAGGCTGCTTGTAGGACCCTGATGAACAGAATATGCTAATGTTTGGGGGTGCAGTTGCCTCTCGAACTCAAAACAACAGAAAAATGGGCACCTACCTTTTCAATTGGAAAGTCAGATCAAGATGTGACTGCTGCTACTGCTTCTCATCACCCCAGAAGCTGGAGAGGGGAATGTTGTGCCAGAACACCTCCAGTGTCCTCCGTCTTGTTATTTGTTTGTTAAAATATAGATTGCTGGACACATCCAGCAATTTGTGTACAATTTCCGATTCAGTAGGTTGAGAGTGGGGTCAAGAATTTGTACTTCTAAGATGTTCCCAGGTGATGGTTTGCTGATGGTTCAAGGACCATACTTGGATAACCTCTAGCCTAGATATATGGGAAGGGGGCCTCCCCTCAAATTTACCTTCCAAATATCTTGAGGGTAATAAGTAGAAACTGATTTGCAATCAGGACCATTGTTGTGAGATAGCATAAGAAATGTAGTTTTTAACTTTCCAACCTCTCCAATTAGAAGAAGGATGTAATGGATGGTGGGGGAGCCAATTCAGATATTTAATACTCAGAACTACCACATAAATCATCCATACATTATTGTGAGTCAATTTTCTGAAATTTAGAATGGGTTAACAGTCACCACAGTCAGAACCTACTATACAAATGGAAATTATTGTAAAAGTAGTAACAGCATCATTTTGAACATGAGTTGTCACTATTTTCTATGTGTTCACATGTGGGAATTAAGTGTGCAATGAAGTTGTTCATGTCCTGAGTCAAAAAACATTCCAATATACACACGTATTTTATATGTGGAAAGTTTTCATGGCACCCAGAGGAAAATTTTTATATCACTCTATGTTAAACTAAGTTGCCATTTTCTCAGAGTGAAAAAGAAAAATGACTTTATTATTTTTGTGAATTCTCTTTTCAAATAATAAGATTTTGACACACAGGTGTTTCTGTTACTTTTTTTTTTTCCTTTTCTCTTTAGCAGAGCAGTTCCAGTACCCATGGATATGACCTTCTTATACTCATTCCATATTTTAAACAGAAACGTGGAGGGAGGGAAATTTGTATTCAGTGTTCATTTGAAGAAGGTGCCCATGAATTTTCTGCTGTTTGCCAAGTTAGTCTTCATTTGATTAAATAACATGTTTGCATTGAAAAGAAGAAGCCGGAGGTCTAAGGAGGAGGACAGCCCACCAGTCGATGATGAGCAGGCACATCTGCTGCACCGAGCATCCCATGGGTGGTGGTGAGTTGTGTGATGATTACTTCACAGGTGCAACAACCTCATTAATTCAGGTATGTCAGGAAGTGCTAAGACAATTCCCAGCAGAGCTAAAAATGGAACTCAAGCAATAGTAACTCAGCTGGGTACATCAAATTACATGGGGTGTTTCTGTGCTCAAGGCTGACCAATATCTGAAGGCTATATGCTATATGCTACCTTTCCTCCTCATAAAGGAACATCTTTGCTTTTTATTATTTTGATAGGCAAAGCTGAAAGAGTGTCTCACTTAGGAGTATTGGACTTCTATTTAATTAAGTAGATATGCATCCACAGCATAAAAATTCAATGAACTAATCCATAATTCATCCTGATTTCTGCATTTGTATCTCTAGCACCACTAGGCAATAATCAATATTTTTAAATGATCACATAAATTAGAGCACCAATAAGAGCCTTTCTGGAAAAAAAAAAAAATCCCATGAACATCTTCTCAATAGTGATTGCTAAAATCACTTTCTGCAAAAATGGCTTGTAGTGGCCTTGCCTTTGCTGCAAGAAATTTCCCAAGCAGGTCTGCTAAGTCATTGCAGCATTTCTCCTATCAATTGCAGTGATAACAAACATTCTATTTAATACTAATACAAAATTTAGCAATGAGTCAAAAGTTGTGATAAAATAAAGAGAAGAAAGGGAGATGAATAGGGAATTATTTTGAAATGTGATTAAAATGTAGCTAAATTAAAAAAGATTTGTGAGGGCAGAAGTGTCTCTTTCAGAATAATACAGGTCAGAGTTCTCCTTTTGGTGAACTTTACAGTGTCAAATCATGCCTGATTCATTTGGAAATCAATCATTAGAGCTCTACTGAACTATTCATTGTAAGTGCCACTGATCTGACACTTAGTATATACTGTCTAGTGTAGTTACTTGCATATAGTCTGCAAATTTGCTAAATAGTAACATGTATTTTTTTAATTTATGAAAAAAGTAAAAATAAAACAAGTTATTCTATGTACCTTTACAATGATTCTCTTACTGTATTACAATTAACAGAAGTGTTTTATATTTGAGTAAGATTAATTTTTACCCTGGAAAATTATCAAAGGCTCAGATGGGTGGCATACAATACAAGGAATGAGAGACCAAGATAGAGAGAAACAGAAAATGAAAACATAGGCTAATAGCGGCAGAAACACCTTCCTGCAGTCTTAACACAGCAAATGAGACATAGCAGGGTTTACATACTTTCAGTTTTAATCTTTGTTTTTTAATTTACTTTCATTGAGGTGCAGAAGAAAATGAGTTTTTGTGCTAATGGGCTAATGCTAAGGTTTCCTTTTAATGTCAAAGCTATATATTTTTTAAAGTCACAAAGTTTTATTTAAGCAGCAATATTGAGATAATAAAGGTAGAAAAACATGATGGTCAATCAAAATTACCTTCATTGTAATTTTTAGTTGCGGGGAGAGCTATTTATTCCATTGACTTTTGGGTGTGGTTTTTGATTGCTCTTAGATGTAATGACTGATGAGATGATAAAAGCACTACACTGTGAGAATCCAGAGCTAGGCTCCAAGAGGCAAGCACAGATTAAGTTGAGTGGAAATTCAGGCAATTGTGTCTGATGGGATAAGAAAGGCTTTAGAAGGTTGTAGCAAATCACCTATTCATTCATTATTTCAACACATATTTACTGAATGTCTATTACATGCTAAGTTTTTGCTCTTCTGTAGTTTATAGTCTAGTAAGGCAGGAGAGGAGGAAACACAAAGGGTCTTATAACCATGCAGGAGAATAGGTGAACAAGTGTCATAGCTCACTTTTGTGTTACTATAAAGGAATATCTGAGGCTGGGTAATTTATAAAGAAAATATACTTATTTGGTTGACAGTTCTTCAGGCTGTACAAGAAGCATGGCACCATTATCTGCTTCCAGTGAGGGTGTCAGGTGCTTCTACTCATGGCAGAAGGGAAAGGAGAGTAGGCAAGATCACTTGGCAAGAGAGAAAGCAAGAGAGAGGGGAGGAGGTGCTAGGCTCTTTATAACAACCAGCTCTCCAAGGAACAAATAGAGTGAGTGCTCCCCTGGAATCTCCCACATGGCATTAATCTACTTATGACAGATCCTCCTCCATGACCCAAACACCTCCCATTAGGCCCCTCCCTCTAACATTGGGGATCAAATTTCAATATGAGGTTTGAGGAACAAACATCCAAACTAAAGCCACAAGTTAATTTCAGAAGGTGATAATCCCTATATATATATATATATATATATATATATATATATATACTTTTTTGTATATATATATAATATATACTTTTGTATATATATATACTTTTGTGTATATATATATATACTTTTGGAGAGCTGGTTGTTATTAAGAGCCTAGCACCTCCTCCCCTCTCTCTTGCTTTCTCTCTTGCCAAGTGATCTTGCCTACTCTCCTTTCCCTTCTGCCATGAGTAGTCCCTGACATCCTCACTGGAAGCAGATAATGGTGCCATGCTTCTTGTACAGCCTGAAGAACTGTCAACCAAATAAGTATATTATATATATATATATATATAATATATATATATAAAAGGTGATATGATGTATCTTGAAGGGTAGAAAAAAATTAGACATTGACAGTTGATTAAAGCTAGGAATCAGGAAGATGGGTAACAGGACCGAAAGCAGAGAGCCTAGAAAGGGGGCATGGCATACAATGAGCAATGTTTGATGGGTGCTTGGCATGTGAGGGACATTCAGAAATACGATTACAAATGCAGGCTTAGTATCAAGGGTGAAGTGCCTTCAATGCCAAAGTGATAGGTTTATATGTCATTCAGTAAGCGTTTAGAGAAAATGGTTGACCAAAGATCTATGCTTCAAAGCAATTAATATGGAAGCCAGCTGTGAAAGAATTGACTGGGAACATACTATAGGGAGGGAGACCTAGTAGGAGGCCTTTACTAGAGAAAGCCAGGCAAAAGACAAAATAGTTTAAATCAGTGTAGGCCCTAGAAAGGAACGGGAAAAATAGGATTGGCTAGGAATTAGATATGGGATCTAAGAGTAAAGACCTGATAATGATCTCACTATTGTGGTCTTGGGCAGCAAAGAGATATAACAGTGTCATTCTGAAAATTGAGGCAAGAGGAACTGATTTTTTGGAGAAAGTAGTAAATTTAGTTTTGTTTTAGATGCCTGCAGTTAGCCAGATATTCAGCAGACACTGAAAATGCAGGACTATATCTTCAAAGATATCCCCAATGTACAGTACAGCATCAAAAGCCTAAAGTGTGTAACATAGATGAATGAACGAATGGACAAATAACCTAATTCTCTTCAGCATTCTGTGAGCAAGGCAGGGCTGATAATTAGTGACCAGTCTGGTTATGCTGGTTGTTTTCAGCTGTGTCCATTCTCTGTCCATTCTGTCCAATATGTCTACACTGATTTAAACTATTTTGTCTTCATAACCATAACTATATTGGTTATGAAATATTTTAATACTACTTCTAGATATATAGTGTTATGAATCCCAGTTTAGCAAATAAGAAAGCAATCTTTGAAAAATTTGGGATTTTTTTGCAATGCATAAGCCAATAAAGGTAGGGGTAGGTTTTGTCTTTTTGTGTTGGTATAAAGGAATACTTGAGGCTGGGTGATTTATAAAGGAAAGAGATGTATTTGGCTCACAGTTCTGAAGCTTGTACAACAAGCATGTAACCAGCATCTGCTTCTGGTGAGGGCTATAAGCTGCTTCCACTCATGGCAGAAGGAGAAAGGGAGCAAGCAAGATCATGTGGTATGGAAGTAGGAAAAGAGAGAGAAGGGAGTGCCAGACTCTCTCTAACAGCCATATTTCCTGGAAACTAAGAGCAAGGATTCACACAATCCCAGAAGAATGGCACCAAGTCATTCTTGAATGATCCACACCTGTAACCCAAACACCCCTGCTAGGCCTCGTCTCCAACATTGGGGATCAAATTTCAACATGAAATTTGGAGAGATAAAATATCCTAACTATACCACACTTCATATTCTCTTCTCTTATCAAGTTTTCTTTTCTTTTCTTTTTTTAGATGGAGTCTCACTCTGTCACCCAGTCTGCAGTGCAATGGTATGATATTGCCCCACTGTAATCTCCACCTCCCGGGTTCAAGCGATACTCCTACCTCAGCATCCCAAGTAGCTGGGATGACAGGTGCCCGCCACCATGCCTAGCTAATTTTTGTATTTTTAGTAGAGACAGGGTTTCACCATATCGGCCAGGTGGGTCTCGAATTCCTGACCTGAAGTGATCCACCTGCCTCGGCCTCCCAGAGTGCTGGGATTACCTGTGCCCAGCCTCTTCTCAGGTTTTCTGACTCCTCCGCTTCTGGTCTTTCATCAGCCTTTCCTCATGTGTACTCATAATATTCAACAGGATGGCTAGGAAGCAATGAGATATAGCTGAGGCTGGGTCAGCTAGGTCTGTCCTATTTAACTAGGTCTGTCCTGTTCAACACACAAACCTTAATTTCATTAAGCTCTGTTCATTTTAATTTCCTAGTAAGATTGAAAATCACAGGACAGCTTTAAATTTCTCAAAACAGTAGAATATTCTGCAGCTTTTCATTTTATTAAAATGACTAAATAGGGTAAACTATAATCCTCTAGCTAAACTGACCACAATACACAGTGTATAAATATTTAAGATTGAGGAAGATCAACTCGCACCACAAGAACTCTCTGTGCTGAGTTTAAACTCCTATTTTAGCTGACTTTCCACTTTTCCCTTTCTTAGTAAGCCAGTTAGTTCCTCTTTTTTCTCTTTTTCTATTTCTCAAGCTTTGGGCACCTGTAACACTGACACTGTATCTTGCATTAAAAGCATTTCCTAGAGTTTCTGTCCTATCCTTCAATTCACTTCTCAAATGAATTCACCTAATAGTACTTCCAGTTACTGGACTGCTCAGGAAACTTATCAAGTATCTCCATTCTCATGGCCATCAGTGATTCACATTATCTTTGGTCTTTATTTCTGAGTGAATTTTAGAATTTTTTTTCATCCATTGTGTGTTCTAGGAATTTTCTTGATTCTTAAAACATTTACTTTCCTTAATCCTTTTTTTTTTTTTTTCTGTACCATAATTTATTTCCTCTTCAGGGCTGGTTTTTGCTTTTATTTTCTGGTTCTGTTTGATTGCCCTTGGTTTTCTCCCACTTTTATTTTTATTGCTTTGTAAAGCCATTATCAACACTTTCCAATCAAAATAAAAATGCAAATGTTCATAAAGTATATTCTTTAGACTGCTGTTTCCACCTACTTAAAAAAAATCCCGTGTTTATAGATAAGAATGTTTCAACAATGGCACTGTTGACACTTTAGACCAAATAATTCCTTGTTAGGGAGGCCTGTCCTGTGCACTGCAGGAGGTTTAGCAGCATCTTCGGTCTCGACCCTCTAGATGCCAACTGCACTCCCACCCGCTACAAAACATGCACAAAATTTAGTGGCAACTAGAAATATCTTTGGGCATTGGAAAATGTTCCCTGGAGGGCAATATTGCCCCAGGCAAGAGCCATTGCTACAATGGCTAGTAAGTCTAGCTTATTGGACCTAATTTGTTAGGGACTTAAGGAGGGCCACAGAATTTTGGCTTAAAACATTTATTTCACTTCTCTGGGCTTTCAGTTTCTTAATCTGTAAAATGGGGTATAAAAAATTATCTTACCTGGCTCAAAGAATTATTTTGAGGATCCAACACAATAATTAGGGTAAAATCTCACTGTAAACTATGCAGTCTCAAAATACCAGTTCTTCCTCTAGCTTTCTTTTTCCTTTTGTATTATGAGAGAGAATAGGAAAGAAAAGTCTTAAAATTAACTTGGATCAGACATTGTAGTCTTCTATTTAGGGGGAAAAACTGTCCCAGTTGTCAGGTTAACTAGACTGCCCACCCATTCTTCATTCCTTCCTTTTCTAATTTCCCAGACTGTGGGGGGGAAAAAAAAAAAAAAACAACTTAAAAAAAAAAAAGGTTTATTTCCATTGGAAAATGTAGAACTCTCAGTGTTCCCTTGGGTTTTCTAATCCCTCTTGTCCAACATGATTAGTATGGCAAGAACCAGAAAAAGTTATGTTTATGATGACTCAAAGTTGAAATGTCATCTTTTAAGCATTGGTATTATTTTTATATGGAGCAAATAGGTTGACAGTAATTATTATGTACTATTCACAGCACTATAGGTCTAAAACATTTAGTGTATAAATATTGTAATGTCTGAGTTTTATCACATTCCCATAAAATGCAAAGAAAAGAAAAAAAAATGCGTGGCATAAAGAAGATATACTTAACTTCTTTCAGGATAATGAGATCCAAAAGCAAGATCCCTGGAAATTTGGTTCTCTCATGGGGTACTCTTTATTACAAAGAGAAAGACAGGTGCCACTTAGCAAGAAAAGAAATCCAATTCTCTGCCTCTCATTTATGCCCTTACTCATGTTGTACTGAAATTCACTTGCCACTTTAGCTAAGTGACCCCCTTAAATAATCTCATTTACACCTACACACATTTTTTTAACTTGGTCTGGTTTTCTTATACCAACATGTGTTGTTTATACATATAAGTTGCTGAGCTTTTCATACAATAGGGATAATTTCAAGACCATAATGATACCCCCTGAAATAAATTATTTAATATATTTTTTGAAAAAAGAAGTAAAGAAACTCTTCTGGGTAATTGATGTGAGGTAAGCTACAGCATCGGTTGTATATTCATTTTTCTCCAATGTATGCAATTATCCACTCAGCCTGTACCCATTAATATTATTTTTCTTCCTAAGCTGGAAGTATTTAAAGCCATTAGAAAATAATCCAAAGAATTCTATTTGCTGAATAAATTTTAATTTGCATGGCACCAGGAATTTTTTATTAATGGGAAATAAATTATTGCAATCTTTGGGAAGGAGACAAGTTAATAGCTTTGTGAAAAGGAATGGAGAGAAAATGATCTTGAAAAGGTCAGGTCTCCTGTCACAGTGTCTTTATGCACAATTAAAACAAGTCAAGAAAGTGGCTATATAATCAGGACCATGAATATGCATTATATCCTAATGAGAGTGTGAAGATGTAGCAGGCTTAGTGCTAAAGTCATGGTGGGGTGGTGACATAAAAATGGTAATTTGTGATGTAGTATTTAACTGTGTTTCTCTTTCTTATGGAAAACTTAACTCTTTAGTAGCTAGCTAGTCCATATGCTTGGTGTATTTAGTCTCTACTTTTCACAGAACAACAACAAATTTAGAGGATAATTGTGTCAATTCAGTGAGAGAGAGAGAGGAAGAAAGAGAGAGAAATGGCCAAATAATACATACTATTATGCATGAAATAACTGATGGACTGAATTTTTTATTTTACTACCAATTGCTTTGATCTTTTAGACAGTTGAGTTTGTGTGTATCTCAGCATGTGTATAAATACATTTTAATTCAAAAGGAAATCCTTTACCAATCATGTTCTGAGCTATCCATGTTGGCTTTATTTTGCTGTCCCCTCCTTTATTCTATTCTCCTAGGATATTATATGAATTTCTAACAAATGATAGGGGGAAAAATAGCATCATGCTTTGATGGAATTTTAAAAATCATGAGCAGTTTTTATCTTGAGCACCCTATTGCAGGGTATATTGTTTATGAGTGCTGTTTCTGTAGGAAAAGCCTCTCCTGATGTAGAAATGACATTAGCAGAAATAACTGGCTGCATCAAGAAGTTAACTTAAGTTCTTAAGTGGTCAATTACCTCTGGGTAATGGCTGCTTCACTGGGTCATATTGCTGCTGCACTGTACGCTATTGAGTCATTTCTGGCTATTCTACATTTTAATTGAAAAGCAGTATGAACATTCTGATTCAGTGGTCATTTAATAAAAGATAATAATCACTGAACAATGATTCTGATTAGCTAATGGCAATTTAAAGGTTTATAGAACCTTTCACAATTCTGCCTGCTTATTCCAGAATATTAATAGAAGACCTTGAACTAATAGAATTTCTGTTCTTATCTTGATAGGAAGAGGAAAATTTTGAAAAACAGTAGGAGTTTCTCCTCTCGCATCTTTGATAGCATGGCTGACTTATACTATAAATTGATAACTCTGAGTGTCTCAGCAATCAGAACCAACATGAGAGGAGCCTTTGTCTATTTAGCTTTGCTGGATGTGAACACCAGTCATCCTATTAGCTTGGTTCCATTTTTCAAAAAATTGTTTCACTGTTTCTGCCTAGTATCTCAGCGTATACTTTCTATTAAGTGTAGGACGATACCTCTAGGGCTGTGTGAGGCAGATACTGGGGGCCAGTCTTTCTCATAAACAGTATTGAAACCTACCAGCATGCTATGACTTTAAAACAAACCAACCTTCCCCCTAGTCTGTCCTTCACCATTCTCTTATTAATGAACTTCAACAATTAGAGATTGATTAATTTGGCTGTTAACATGAATGGCTGTTAAGAATAACAATGTGTGGTATAGAACGCTACAAAGAATTCAGAAAGTTAGAGCTTAGGGTACTGAAAGGCAAGTTTCATTCCCTTATTATTTTCCCAAGGGCCAGCCTTGAACACGGTCTAAATTATATAACACTATGTACTGCACTGCTTTCTTGATGTAAGACTTAAACACGCTTAGGAAAAAATATTCCCTTCCATGTCATCAGTCCTATACTTGCTTTACATTAATTATTAAGTATACATTGCTAACTCTAGGACCAACGAGCATGAGGATCAGGAGACTGGAAACAGAAGAAGTGTCTACACTGGGACAGGGTTTGAAATTGAATTCATCCCTAGAAGTAGAGTAAGTTGAATATAATTTGGGGGCAGTGGTATTAAACAAACATACAGCTGCAATATTCACTAGGCAAGGTAAAATATAGCTTAATAGTATTTGAGTATTTAAACATAATATAAAAACACTATCTGGATGTAGTATCATGAAACCCCCCCCCCAAAATGGAAAACATATTCAATAATCCAAAGACCACTTACATTGACAAGCTCTGTTGTACACCACATGTGAGCTTTAAATGTAAAAGAGACCCCTAAACTCTTGGTCAGTGCCAATTAATAATTTATTCATACTATTATGCATGAAATAGTTGATAGACTGAATTTGGCTTTTATAATAAAATTGGACAAAAGTATCATTAACTTGTTTTCCTTTTACTCAAAAGTTGGCTTTTGCGGGCCATTTTGGAAAGTTTGTATACATTTATGAATTTTGAATCATTTAACACTGAGTTTAATTTCAGTTCTTAGATTTAGTTTAATTTCAATTGTGTTTCTTAGTAGCTGCGTGGCTTAGGCAAGCTGATTAAAATTTGAGCTCAGATGATCTCCTTAACCAAGAAGAAGTAATTCTTCAGTAATGAAGAGTTTACATATTGTTACTCTTCACAGAGTGGCAACAATATGTAAACGCCCTAACAAGGTATATATTCAATAACACCAAATTAATAAAAGTTAGTTTTTCTTTTTTATCTCAGTACAGTGAAGGTGAGAGGTAAGACACTTAGCTCCATTGCTGGTGACATTTCTTATTTACCAGGTTATTCACAGTGATCTGATTGAGGGTAGAGCTCAATGCACCAATTGCAACTCTTCCAATGCTGGGGTTCCCCAGGAAGAGGCAAGAATAGAAAGTTTCTGACAACTTTCTTACTTCCGCATTGCGAGAGATGAGGCCAGAAGGCAGGGGCCGTGAATCAACAAAGGAACCAGACTAGGGACTACATGGAAGCCATAACTGTGCTTCCTCCTCCTTCTCACGAATCCCTTTCCTCCCTTTTCTTTTCCATCCCCCATTGATCAGAAACGTGAAGGGGGTTGGGAAATGTCCAGACTCCAAACAAAAAAACTATGATTCTCAACAGACAAAAGACATAATATTGGATTCTCTCCAGCCTCATCCTGGGAAACACAGAGGAGCCTGAAGGGAAACAGGAAAATAAGTAAACACCCATAGAAAAATACAATGTAAGATAAAAACTGAAATGTAAGAAGTATCGCATAAGGAGTATCTATATTCACTCATAATTGAGAAACTACAAAATCCTAAGTTTGATATTTAATCCTAATGGGAGTGAATAATTTTTTAAAATGTTGCTACTATCGTGATAAAATAAATTAGCTACCTACTGATAAAGTAAAAGCATATTTTCTAAAATTGAAATTATTCTCAAAATAACAGTTTAGAAAGGCTGCACATTTTAGAGGAAATGGGTTGAACATCACATGATTTACTCATTAAGGAGATAATTATTGAGTGCCTAAATGAGGAAAAAAGATTTATAGATTTTAAACAAGCATCCAATTAACTAAATATTACCAAGTAAAAGAAAAACAAGTTAATGATACTTTTGTACCAATTTTATTTTAAAATGTATGTGAAGACAGGCTGTTTTGTCAAACTGTTTTTCCATATCATATCATATCATATTTTATATTTACAGCAACATCCTAAAATAGGATTTTGAATTTCCCATTTGAGAGATGAAAACCTTGAGGCACAGAAATACTACAAAATTGTCTAAACCACACATGCAAATGAATCTTAGGGCTAGAACTTGATGGAATATCTATGTTCTTAGACAATGCTAATTGATTATAGGAACTGCTTTTAGGACCAGAATAAGAATCTAATGTTTAAATGGCAAGTGCCTTGCCTGAATTTTCTGCTTTTCAGAGTTACTGAATCAAAATATGATTTAATTTGATGTCTATTTTTGGAGGCATATTGAAGATCTTTTTCTAGATATTATCGGGTATAGATGACATAAGGTTGCTTTTTCCTTCAAGACACGTACAATCTAATGAAATTCACTAACCTGCAGGTTTATAAGAATCTTTGTGATGTACATTGTTTTAATTCTTCTTAGCCAAAAGTTATGTTAAAATTCTCTCAATATTATACTTTAAAAATATATCATGATGCACATGTTCTCAAATTTCTGTCTGCTTAAGAAAAGTTCAGTCATTGTGGAAATCAATTTGGTGATTTCTTAAAGAACTCAAAGCAGAATTACCATTTGACACAGCAATCTCATTATTGGGTATATACACAAAAGGATATAGATTGTTCTATTTTTAAAACAAATACACGTGTATGTTCATCTCAGCACTATTAACAACAGCAAAGACAAGGAATCCACATAAATGCCCATTAATGGTACACTGGATAAAGAAAATGAGGCACATATATAATACTACACAGCCATAAGAAAGAATGACGTCATGTTCTTTGCAGCAACATAGATGAAGCTGGAGGCCATTGTCCTTAGCAAACTAATGCAGAACAGAAAACCAAATACTGCACGCTCTCACTTATAAGTGGGAGCTTAACATTGAATACATGTGGACACAAAGAAGAGAACAACAGACCCTGGGGCGTGCTTCATCATGGAGGGAAGGTGAGGATCAAAAAACTACCTATTGGGTATTATGGTTCTCACCTGGGTGATGAAATAATCTGTGCACCAAACTGCCATGACACACAATTTAACTATATAACAAACCTGCACATATACCCCTGAACCTAAAAGTTTAAAAATAATAATAAAACTTTTTTAAAAATACATTTTTTTTAGAAAAGAATCTCTTGGGTTGGTAGGTAAATTAAGATTTTGATTTAGTTGTATCTAAGAATTTGAATGTTCGATGAGCATTCCAAGTGATTCCAATGCCTGAGATGAGGAACTCACTTTGAGAAGTACAACCTTTATCTCCCCTCCTCATGAGCTTGCCATGCCACTGCATTGATTCTGATGAAATGTAGGTAGCCGGAGTGTCAGCCGCTCATTCCAGCAGTCACACAAAATGTCAAGGATGCACCAATTAGAGTGTAAAGTGGGGGAAGATTTTTATTTTAAGAAGAGAGACTATAGTAAAAAGATGAAGTGAACACACCTAAAGTGAATGACCATGTAATAGAAAATAGGAACACAACCTAAAAATGGAAGAAGCAAGTCTTCATGAGGAAATGAGACAGGACAGGTGAGGGTCAATGGCTACTCCAGTAATAAGACAGACCAAGTATCTTAACATTTGCAACTAAGATCAAAAGGGAAGTCTACTCAAGTCTTGACTAATCAAGCCAGTTGTATTTGGACTCCTCCCTTTCTTTCTTCTCCATTATTAGAATAAAAAGAAAATAAATGCACGTCAGTAAATGGTGAAATGTTTTCCAGTTGCACTGATTTCAAAGACTCTGAACTGTTGAACTAATGCTAACATAATGAAGGAATGTCCTTGATTAAGACTTCAGCGTTCAAGCGACACTGAGTTTCTTCTGGAACAAATTATGGAAGACTGTAAATGACTTAGAAGGAGTGTATATATGCCAAATCTCATACTGAAATGACAAGGAGCTCTCCCCCCTCACACCCAGGATTATCAAGATATAATTGAAAAATAAAAATTGTATATATTTAAGGAATATACTATTTTAATATACCTGTGCATAATGAAATGATTACCATGATCAAGCTAATTAACATATCTATCACCTCACATAGTAACCTTTTCTTTTATGGGGAGAACATTTAAGATCTACTCTTTTAGCTAATTTCAGGTATACAATATAGTAATGTTAACCATAGCCACCATGCTGTTTATTAGATCTCCAGAATTTATTCATTCTGTGTAAGTGAAATTTTGTATCCCTTGACCATCTTCCAATTTCCCTTAGCCCCCAGATCCCTGGCAACCACAAGTCCACTCTCTGCTTCTATGATTCAACTTACAGATTTCACATAATTGAGATCATGCATTATGTGTCTTTCTGTATCTGTCATGTTTCACCTAGTATAATGTCCTTCAGTTTTATCCAGGTTATCACAAAAAGTATTTCCTTCCTTTTTTAAGGCAGAATAATATTCCTGTTTGCGGGAGAAGAAATATATATACATACACACATATTATTTATTTATCTATCCATCAATGCATACTTATGCTGATTCCATATCTTGGCTGTTGTGAATAATGCTGCAATCAGCATGGAAATGAGATTTCATTTAATTACTTTAACACACAGAAACTAGGATTTTTTTTGTTGCATAGAAATTTGTACTGTTATGAGTGGTTGATTTGTGTATGCTTTTTTTGATATTCAAATCCATGCATTCATTCATTCATTTAAGGAATGTGTATTCTTTGCTACTCTGTGTGAAATGTTGTTCAGGGAAAGGGGAAATTTAAAAATTAAAAGTTATGATTTCTCCTAAAGGAGTTTATATTTACATTGTACAAAATAGAGAGATTTTAAAGTAAGGAAGTATTATGAAATAATAGTTTTACTGGAGACCTAGATAGAATGTAGAGAAGAGAATCACACCTTAATTTGCCTCAAAGAACTCAGGGGATGTGGATTGATAATGAGATAAGACTTGAAGAATTCAATCATGAACCAGGTGGACAAGAGTAAGAAAGTGTGTCAGGAAGCATAAACAGCATGTGTGGGTCAGGGAAGCTTGAGAGAAATGATAGGTTTGGGGAGGCTAGGAGAGAGATGAGGTTGAACAAATCAGGGGAGGCCAGCTCATGGAAGTTCTGGAATACTCTCCAAAGAAGTTTTCATGTTTTTTTCCCCCCTCAAGGGAATGAAGAGATTCTGAACAAATTTTAAGCACAGAATGACATTGTATTTTAAGACTAGAAAAATGCTTCTAGCGAGTCAATGAAGAAAGATAGAATTAAGGTGCACAGAAAAGATGGATCATGGAATACTTAGTATATCCTTAACAGTGTTTCACAAGACCACAGAGAGCTACTGAAATGTTTGAAAGAGAGGAGTAATCTTATTAGATTTACATTTTACAAAGATTATTCTGGCCATAATGAGAAAGATTTGTTGAAAATGGCAAAACGGGAGCAGGGAATGAATAGGAGGCTTGAAGTGGGAGTGGGGAGGATGCTGGGGATAGATACCTGAACTATTTGGGAGATAAAATCTGTAGGACTTGGTGTTAGTGATATGCCAGTGTAAGTGAGAGATTAAAGTGTTGGATGACTCTTCGCATCCCTAGATTTTTTAAATCTAGGAGACACTATATAGAAAACATAGGTTCAAATTTTGAAGGCAAAGAATATGGGTTTCTTTTTAGATATTTAAGGTTCAATTCAACTTGGAAAATCAGATTGCTATCTATTAGTCAGGGTTCTCTAGAGGGACAGGACTAATAGGATAGATGTATATATGAGAGGGAGTTTATTATGGAGTATTGACTCACACGATCACAAGGGGAAGTCCAACAATAGGCTGTCTGCAAGCTGAAGAGCCAGGAAGTCAGTCCGAGACCCAAAACCTCAGAAGTAGGGAAGCCAACAGTGCAGCCTTCAGTCTGTAGCTGAAGGCCCAAGAGCTCCTGGCAAACCACTGGTTTAGGTTCAAGAGTCCAAAAGCTGAAAAACTTGGGAGTCTGATGTTCAAGGGCAGGAAGCCTCCAGCACAGGAGAAAGATGAAGGCCAGAAGGCTTAACCAGTCTAGTCCTTCCACGTTCCTCAGCCTGCTTTTATTCTGGCTGTGCTGGCAGCCAATTAGATGGTGCCCACCCAGATTGACAAAGGTGATAAGCTCCAAGCTTCTGGACCCTCACTGTACAGGTTCCTTCCAAGGTCTCTAAAGCTAAGCTAACTAATTTGTACTCATAATTTTACTTTTTATAAAGAAACCTCCATAGGTATAAGCCGTAGGCTCCACAAACCTTAATTTTCCCCTCCTATGAAGTGCATGACCATATAAGTCTAAGCCTATGAAGAGAGATCAGGGTATAGAGCAGCATGTAGACAATGAAAAGAAAAGAGAGATTGGTAGGAATGTTATGGTGCTGGTAGTTGCTTGACATAAGTGAGCTAACATATGCAATTTAACTGTTTGCTATAAAAGTGTTTGTTGTAATGAATATTTGGTATACACATGGTTCAAAGCATGCAGTGCTACTAGTCTTTATCTTATTTTCACAAATTATTTCTGGAATGTTATAAAGGATCACTGCATTTATGAATAATCAGGTTAGAGGAACTTTAGGGTCCCTTGGAGCTTGAAAATTCCATGATTGGCATAGTAACACTGTGGTTACATCCTGTGGCCCAGCCATCCCAAATGAAAACATTAGGCTGTCTGGTCTTTTGCCAGTATACTTCACAGAAACTTACTCATCTTTCTTACCAGGTTTTTCCTGATCACCTTTTACACCAAAGAACTGGCACTTTTTCCTTCATGCCTCTTTATTTATTACTAGCATATTAATTATAATACCTTACTACTCTTAAATTATATGTCTCTCAACTATATAGAACAGGGGTCAGTAAACTTCAGCCCCCTGTGTCTGTAAATACAGGCAGACCACCACCTGTTTCTGTAAATACAGTTTTATGGGAAGACAGTCACATCAGTTCATTTATGTATTTTCTATGGCTTCTTTTCTACTAGATAGATGGAGTTGAGTGCTTATAACGGGGACCTTATGGCTAGCAAATTCTAAAATACTTACAATTCAGTCCTTTACAGAAAATGCTTGCTAACTCCTGATATAGAAAGTTCTTTAGAAGAAATAAACAGGACGTATTCTTTTTCTGTATCCTCAACATTTAGCACAGCGCCTAGAGTAAGGGATACACTCAATAAATATTTGTTGTATGGATGAGTGAGGCATACAATTAAACTACTATCACTATCCTTCTCATCACATTGTACATTCAGTTATATACTGCTGTAAATTTTTAAAAAATGTTTTAAAATAATCAAAGATGTTTCCAGGAAGAAAAGTCTAACTGAATTAGTTTTGTTGGAAACTTTGAAGACTCAATATTAAGTAACTGAGTTAAGATGGATGGTCTCCAGAAAGCAAGAAGAATGTAAACAACATAAGAGATGGTATCAATGCATGCAGAATGAATAGGACATTTTTATTTGTTCTCATTCCCCTACCTTTTTTTCACTCACTCATTCATAATTATACACACTACCACTTGATTTCTACCTGTTTATCCTCACGAGAATAAAAGAGGAGAGGGAGAATTTTAAGAGAGGAACACGTGATATCATTAGCAAAACACCTTCTAAATGATAGACTACTGTAGTAGATTTCATGATCGGATTTATGGGTTTTTTTTTCTACAGAAATCCAGAAGTGTCATCTAAACTAATAAAGCCCTTTATTTATCAACATATTTTTCTATTTAGTGTCTTGACTTCTGAAGAAATGCAGACACAGGCACAGGAACTTGTCAGCATTTTGCTGCCTGTTTGTCCATTTGGAACACAAACAATAAAAGGAATTAAAATACAAACATCAACTGTATTTTGCTTTATGGAACTACAATCTCCAAGCTCACAATATCAATAATGTTGACATAATTAGATAATAATTAGAACAATTTTAGAATTAAAATATGCTGGCTTCTTTGTTGATTGCAAAGAGTATATTTTGCACAAATGAGATAGATGAAAACTATTCCTTTACATTCATAAATCACAAAATTGAAAGTAAACTTATTAATGAAAAACCAGCACAATGTCTGCAGAAATTAATCTACCTGCTGGATACAGATGTATAATACTGTTTTACCACTTATACATCAAGATAAAGATTATAAAGGTTACAGTCAACATTATCGGTTAAATGGATTCATGGAGGTCCACATGTTTAAAGCTCCAAGTTTTAAGGATAAACAGATATAAAATTATTCTTCAGAAAAAAAGGCGTATAATTACACTGAGTCCCCTTCTTACTCCTTAGTAATGACTTAGGGACTATGGTAGATTATTTACAAAGATGACAACAAAGTCCCTCTCTTCTTAGACATATGAGTCTAGCTTTGCCACCTCTCTCATCATTGAGTAGAGTCTATTTTCCCTCCTCTTGAATCTGGGCTGGGTTTGTGACCTCTTTGATTAATGGAATGTGGTGGAAGTGATGCTGTATGACTTCCAAACCTCTGCCTGAAAGGATCTTGTATATCTACCCTTGCTGCCTTGGAACCTGGGACCACCATGCTCTGAAGACTCTAGGGATATGAGTCCAGGTGGAGAGAGTCTTAGTCACTGCAACCATCCCAGCCATTTGGCCTGATTCCCCCCACTGGCTCTGTTATTGGTGTCCCTGGGTTCTCATAATCTCCCAGGATAAAAATCAAGAGAGATCACCAGCCATAGCAGCAAAGAAAAAGAGAAAGGATGATTTAGCTGGGGTGCAGGGGAAGCCAGCACCATGAAAGGTAAAGGGTGGGCTGTTTCCTGAGGGTGGAATGTGTGTTACTCTACAGAAAATGGTTTACTGTACAGAAAATAGTTTCATCAGGGCATGGATAGGAGACTGTTTTATCAGGGCATGAATAGGAGGGATTTCAGAAAATGATTTCATCAGGGCATGGACAGGGTCTACTCTACAGAAAACAGTCTCATCAGGGCATGGATAGGAGGGATTTCTCTAGCACTTGCACAGTGGCTTTACATGCTTCTTCATACAATTCATGTAGCATCAACATTTTAAACCTCCACCTCTGAGAATGACTTGCAGCATTCAAATGAGAAAAAAGATCACTATGAGTTGAAACTCAGGCCTAGCTGAAACCAGGAACTTGTGGCTAATAATTTCTTGGGCCTTTGATGCTGATTGGCTATAGAAGAAGTAAGATACAGCTTGAGTAAGGGGCTTTTCTTCTTTTTCTCCAGACAATACCAAAACAGAAAACCAGCCAGCTTGCCTGTCTCAACTGTAGCTCATGTATGAGCTACTAGGCAATTAAAGCAAAAGAATTACCCAGTCAACACAAGCAATAATCTGTTGACATTTTAAGACACCAAGGCTTGGGTTGGTTTGTTATGCAGCAAGAGATAACTGAAACAGAAGTCAAGAATATTACAGAAAATACAGAGAAGGACTTAACTACTATTTATTCAATGATTATCCAGTAAGAGTAGTGGAAGCAACTGCAACACTCATCTTTACTGTCCTATATTCATGTTATTTTTAAGTGCCAAAATATCATTATTCTTATTGGTGCCATGTTATATTTTCTATATATTGAGAAATCTAAAATCCAAATTATGTATGCCTTGAGAGCCTTACTCACAGAATCAATGCTACAATAATGTTTTGATTCCAAAAAATTTGCCCTCATTTTGAAAGCATTCTGAGCATATCCCTCATGTGTTTAAAATCTTTTTGTGTTAACCTATAATTTTAATTTCCGTTTCTTAGATTAGTTGGGAATCTTTCATGTTTATAATTCATTTTTACTTCCCCAGAGTTAATCTGGGCCACCATCAATTCCAATGTCTCTGATGGAGTGGTTTTAGCATGGTGGTGGGAGAGAATACTGAAAGCAGGAGGGAAAATATGTTTGAGGAGTTAGGAGAGGAGGAAAGGAGAGATGACGTTTGCTGGGCCCAATTCTCAACCTTCTCATGAGGCCCAAAAACTTCCTTTAGTGCAGAGCTGAATTTCCTCAGCACCCTTGTGCTTTACTTGCTTTTTATTTTAATTTTTTTTCTTTGTATAACTTCTACTGCTATTTTAGATTGAGAAGTTACATGCTCAGCTTTGTTTCATGGATATGTTGTTTGGGATATGGATCCTGTTACCCAGGTGATGAGCATAGTATCCAATAGGCAGTTTTTCAAATCCCTCCTTCCTCTTTGCCTTCCTTCTCTAGCAGTCCCTGTGTCTACTGTTCTCATCTTTATGTCCATGTGTACCCAATGTCTAGGTCTCACATGTAAGTGAGAATGTGCAGTGTTTGATTTTCTGCTCCTGTATTAATTTGCTTAGGATTGCCCAAAGGAAAACTAATTGTTCTAACAAAAACACACACATATTTGTATGTTCATCACAGCACTATTCATAAACCAAAGACATGGAATCAAACCATGTGCCCATCAAGTGTGGATGGGTTAAAGAAAGTGTGGTACATATACACCAAGGAATACTACATAGCCATTAAAAAGAACAAATCATGTCCTTTCACTTGCTTTTTCCTATGAGAGCCTGATTCTGGCTTTTAGGGCCTCACTCATTCCTCCTTTAATAATATTTATCTTAACTAAAACATGCTTCCTCAGTCATCCACTCTAACGAAGCTCTGCTCAGGAGACTCAGGCCTCAAAGACTGTGTGCCCTGGACAGACCCCTTATCGAGTGCAATAGTAACTGAGAAATCACAGTTGAAAATGATGAAGATTCTATTTGATTTTTTTTCCTGTGCTATTTTAGTATTGGATATAAATACGAAAATACTGAAGTGTCCATTTTGCTCCAGTATTGAAATCACAATGGGAGAGCTTGCTCACTACTGCCAAAAGCTGAGTTTAATTTTGGTTTCAAGATTTACCACTTCCATAGCCCTCTAGCTCACCTCTAGACACAGCCTCTGGCTTGCTTCCTCACCAGCCAGCTGCATTACTACTGACTATCATTTCACACTTAACCCTTTGAGGGATCCATGACCTTCACTCAGACTCACCTGTGGGAAGGGACATTCCCATGATTACTGGCTGAGGCATGAGCCAATCTTCCAGGCTCTGTGAGGCCCCTCTGTGACCTTTGACTTCATGTCATTTGGGTTTATGCAGCATTCTTGCTTCTGCTTGGCCAAGAATGTCTCACTATGTCTTTTATTCCTACAGCCACATCAGACCCCAAAATAATAATAGCTATTACTTTTTGAGCACTTACTATGCACAAGGCACTGTTATAAGAATTTTATAAGTATTCGTTCATTAAATGGCCACATTACCATCATCATCATCATCATCATCATCTTGTTACTACTACCCCTTAAGTCCTGTGGCGATGTGTTTAGTCACTACCCTTGATAATATGAAACAATTTAACTCCAATTTTTTTGTGCCTTGAGGCTTTACTCAAATTTCCAAATACTTACTATAGAAGCTTAAGAAATATTTTATCCCTTCACAGCCTTGTAGAGAATTGCAACCCACATTAGCATAGTAAAATCTTGATAAGTTTATAATTATTTTTGAAATTGATTTAATCTTATTTAACCCAATATTTCCTGACATTGTTAATGGTGGAAACTTTCTCCGGTAGTAGTTACCAGTTCTGGTGACATAAGTATAAACAATAAAACAGTGAGATTCTGATACGAACTTCCAGTTCCTCATCACCAAGACTTTGCAAAAACTCTTCACCTCATCTGGCAAAAAGAACAGATTTTGTTCTGGTTCCTTCTGAATATTCTTTTTAATATCTTACACTTTTCCAGGCTTTTGCTGGTCTATAATTGAAAGTCATTTTTTCCTATGGAGGCCCTTAATCTTATGTTCCTGTATAACTTATTAAAAGGTTATTTTAAGGGCATGAACGAGAGGCCTCTTAAAGTCTCCCTCTTCTTACTGCCCAGAGGTAGTTGGGCTCTGTTTGTTGTATGCTGCCTCTTTTTTTCTAATTAGAGTGATCTGTTTGTTATCTACGTCTGGGTTCTGGGTGATCTGTTTTCTCTCTTTGTGAAGCAGGGAGGGTGGAGTTTTTAAATATACTTTTGGCAGGAAGCATAACTTTCTGATATGGATCTAAACTGGGAAATCAATCTCTCCTTAGGCAAAGACTCATATGCCAGGGCATTTCCTTTTGGACACTTGGCTGCAGAAGCTAAGAGACGTGGGGTAAGGAGACGACAGATCTATTCCCAATTATCCTAATGATTTTTATCTGTGTTTAAGAACAGAATATCTGGGAAAACATGTTATATATATGAAGTTCTTCATTGTCCAACAGCAATCTCTTATAGATATAGGTCAAACTGATATCTAAAGGCATTGGTGCTTGATAGAGACTGCCAGACAAAATACCAAGAGAACCATTACAAAGTCATTTAACAAAACTAGCACCTGGCATTTTAGTCTTACTCTGTAATTTTGGTGGTAGTCAATTTAATGCTATTTTAATTTACTTAGCACTGAGAATGGTACTGCCTATATGTAGATTTGAGCTAACTGACATTTCCTAAAGAAATACAAAATCACAAAATAAAAACGTGTGTATTATTATCACCATTTGTATTAACCACTGGAAGTGTTTTTCTAAAATAACATTTTAAGATAGCACTGTCCAAAAGAAGTTCCTGAAATAATGGAAATGTTCTGTAATCTGCACTGTCCAATATGGTAGCCAACAGCCACCTGTAGCTATTAAGCATTTGAAATTTGGCTAGTGTGGTGGGAGAGCTGAATTTTATTCACTTAATTTTAATTCAGTTTAAATTTAAATAGCTACATTTGTCTAGTGGCTACTGTATTGGGCTGTGCAGCTCTAAGAAGTTTGCTGTATAGTAAGCCAATAGAAGTATGAAATCAAAAGGATCTTTGCTTTTGTTTTCCAAAATGAAGTTAAAAACATACAAATCATAATCTGTAGTCTGCCATCTATGTTTCTATTTGTGGTAATGTTTATGTGTGAGTTAGTCATGTAAGAGACATAGCAATGTAGCCATTAAACATATAGGGTCTCTGAGAGGCACCATGCCTGGTACTAGGTACAGGAGAAGATAGCAGAAATCACAATAGACAAGGTTGTGAAATGTAATTTACAGTATCTGGGAATAAATTGATCACGGAATAAGAAACAAACCAAACCATTAGGCAAAATAGTAATTAATGCACTAAAGGAGAATGTTATGTACTCACAAGCCAAAATATTTAAATGAGTTGGGTTTTCTTTTACTGACAACAAAGCAAACAAGAAAACAAAAAGCTAGTAAGAAAATATCTTAATCTTGGACTTGTTTGGTGATGATCTCTTGCCACTTTTCTTCTGCCTTACCACCACAGTTCAGCATCCAGATCATGACTGAATATATTTGAGTCATAGTGGATTCCGAAACTTAAGCATTCAACAAAAATAATGCATTCCCAAATACTCCTAAAGCTTAACTTTAGTCTGGGTTGGCTCAGGTTTAACTTTTAGTCATTTGATTTTTTGTAACTTTAGCACACAGCAAAACAAAATTGAAATGTCAATAAAAAATATGCTGCCAAATACATTGGAACATTAAAGAGGCCACAGGGGAGAATTTGACAACCAGTGATAAGTTAAATTTAAAGTGACATAAGTACATACAGTTGGCTGAAGTAAGTATAATTTACTTGTCAATATAACAGCCTTTAAAAAGATCACAAAATCAGGAGGTTATAAACCATTACACGAAGATTGAGTTATAATATTCTTTCCAAACATTAGCAGAGTAAATTGAACTGGATGAAGCAAAGAAATGTACAGATGAAAAAAAAAAAAGATGAAGGGAAAGTAAAATGTAATACAGGAGGAATAAATTAGTTGAAAAAATTAGAGTGACATAGCCAGACTCCAGTGGGAAATGGATTCTTTAATGTGATATATCCATAATCTGATTTTGGCTTTAAATGCAAAGTAAAAATGTAAAAAAAAAAAAAAAAAAAAAAGCATTGATATCATAATGTGTTCTCTTTGCAGATATGTGAATTGATTCTTACATGATATGAGAGATATAGGTGAGTCAAAAGACTCGAATAGCTTCTAGTTTTATCTCCTCAGCCAGTTATTAAACAATTCCTTTTTAAAAGTCCAACATTAAATGAATAGCAAAAACTTAGTTTTATTCATTTTCCTCTGAATGACATTTTATAAATTTAAAGTTCTCTAGCTTCAAGTATTTTTCTTATGCTCTAGTACTAAACATTATTTGATTTTACTTTATCTTATCAAATTATCTTAATATATCCCTAAATGTGTATATGTTAAAATGCTTAGAAGAATCACTTAATTTCTTCATTCATCTATTTTGTTTTTTTTAAAAAAAGCCTTAATACATTTTATTTATTTTCCCACTCAGACTTTGTCTTTAAATTATTTCTTTATTATCTTTTACTCTCAGACACTGAATGTAATTTTATTAATCATTTTGAGTTAGTCCTGCTCTACTTATGCAAAATGATATGGGAACTTGACATCTCACACTTACTTAAATACTCAAAATTTATTTGATCTGTGTGTCTATTTTCAGCAATTGCCTCAGTTTACTCTATCCCTTTCTTGATTACCTGAAACCCTCCCACAAGCATCCCTACAGACAGAATGCTTGGTCAGGGGTTCCCTGAATGGAGTTTGACATTTTTGCGCACTCAGTCCCCAATAAGTGAAAAGATGACACACTTATGATTCTCATCTTATAGAAGAAGGAGTGATGTCAGTCCAGGTTATCATGAGTTGAGTCTGGATGTAAAACTGGAAGTGATCCCAAAACCTAGAGATAAGCTATCGCTGACCCTGAAGACATACGACTTTTGAGTAAATTACTCAGCTATGGAGGTCACGGCAGACATGAACTTCATGTGGCTAATAGCCTACGTAATTTTGTTGTATATACAGGTTATTGTTATTTATGGGGTACTATAAAAAAAACCAAAAACATTTTTCTTGCTTATGTTTCCTTTTAAAAACTATAAATGTGTTGCATGTTGGTAAAATTTGTGTTATGGGTTTCTTAGGTTTTTGTGTTCACACTTCATTCCTAAAACATACACTATTGTATAAACTTAGCTCTACGGATAAACTATCATCACTAAAATACTTGAAAATATTTAAGATTGTGATGGTTTATATTTTGGTCTTTTCTCAAAGCAGATTCAGATCTAATTTTCTGCCTATGCCAATCTTTGGACATTTTAGAGTTACTGCCTTTTAAGAACTTCCTTCCGCTTAAATGGATATAAACTATTAGTTTATTAATTGGACATTACAAAGTAAAGAACTTTCATTAGTTACAAATATAAATCTTGTTGAAACACAGACACAAGAATGATTCATTTGAATACTGCTAACAATTGCTCCTTCCACATACACATCAAAAGCTATGTCCTTACTAACTTAAACATGAGTGTTAATTAAAATGTAATCTTAAAAGTTGACCAGAACTTACATTTCTGTAAAGAATTTAAGTCCCAAACATCAGAAAAATATATAATTAAGTGGCATATATTTCACACATTATAATAAAAATATATTTTTCTAGGTATCAATAGAAAACAGCAAATATATACTTCATACAAATGTAAATTAAAATTCTAGCAACTCTTTCACCACAGGAATAATGTCCAGAGGATATTTTAAATCATGAAGTGTGTGGGTACACTCATTAACCCACGGGAATTAACCATCTGGCACATGATATCCTTACAGGTTTAAAAGAAAAATAGATCCTTCTCAACAAAACACTTTCCATTCACTTTGCAGAACAGTCATTAATCGAATACTCACTGTTGAGTTGAAACACAAGAAAATAAGATCTGAGGCACAGAAGCAGGTCATCCTTAAAAAGTTATTAGAGCCCCAATGACACTGATAAAAGACCACTAAATAACCTTTTGCCAAACCAAAGACTCAACAACAAAAAAGACAGCTGTGTACAAAAACGCGGTTCCACTCCTGGGCACCTGCAGGAGTTTACATTCCTGGTCCATCTGTTTATCCATATACCTATAATAATATTCCATAGATTAGCCACTGCTCCTCCACCCACAGATCTAGTTTTGGAGGATGATGGTACACTGAATGAACCTCAAATGCGCCTGTGCTGATGTGCAGTCCAATTTCATTTGACTCTGTGATACTACAGAACTACGAAAACAGTAACCCAAGCCCTTCTTGCCCCAAATAAATGGGACAAGTAGTCAGATATTAAGAACCAAAATGTTGGTAAAGGTAAAATTATTTACCCTAATATTCCCACACTAAGACAGTACACTATAACTTCAAGCAATATAAATTATAGATACCTTGTTAACAAAGAATCATAAAAACTAAACATTTGTTCTCTTACAAAATCAATTCTGATTCTGTTAGGAGATCACAGTAGTACAGGAGGATGTCTTCATGTTTTGGGTAAGTGTTACTTGAGTGCCTCCTATGGATTTACATTTCTATTTGAGGCTTAAAGAAAACACAAAAGAAATAAAGGAAGTTGCTCAGAAATTCAGAGTGTAATTAGGGCCAAAAGCCAGACACATGAGTCAACTTGTAAATAATTCTAAGGCTATAAGTATGTCTATGAGATGATTCTGGAAAAATCTTAAAACCACCATAAAGTAAATTTAATCAAGAAATTGTTTCTTCTACCAGACAAAACTTGACATATGAGTTTGAAAGGAAAGGAAGCTTTGGATTGAAGGGGAAGAAATGGAAAAACATTATAAAAGAAGGGGTAGTGACACAGGGAGGGAAGAAGAAAATGTGTTTCCTTGGTAGAATAGAGGGCCGCATGAGAAAGCAGTGAGAGATTAATTGTGAAAGATACGTTGGGGCTAATGGAGTTCCTTGGATATTGAAGTGTACGGTTTGAAGTAATAGAAAGGTACTCCACATTTTTTTTTCAGAAAACAGAAATATTTAATTCTTTTTTGACAAATTAGAACTTGCTTTATCCTCAGAGCATAGTTTGATATGCACACATACATACTTACAATTTGTTTCACAAAGTGTTAGTTAGGCTGGTATTGCAGTGCAGGACTTGGGAGCTGATCATTGCAGGAGAAAAAGATGTGAAAATATCCACACTTCTGAATGGTCATTTGGAAATTCAACATTTTTCTTCTAATTGTATCTTGTGACTTACTACTCCAAATTATTCTTTACCATAATCTTTCTTTTCAGGTGAGATAATTATTAAGAGAAGTGCAGCCATGATTTTTTCTTTCTCACCATCAGTGAAGAGCCCAAAATATTCTCAATCAAACCCACCCACCAACTTCCAGAAACATGTCAACCAGGGTGATCAATCCATTGCCTGAAATTTCCCTTTCTCCCAATACACTGTGCTACCAAATTCTCTGAATTCCCTGAACCTAAAAATTCCAAGTACCAAAGCTAGTGCCAGGAGTCAACCTGAAAGATAAAAGCAGAGAAGGTCCCCTCTGCCACACCTGGGTTTCTTCTTCTCAATAATAATAATTATAATTACAATAACAATAATTCAAAAATCCTGGTTCTCTGTAATTTTGGAAAAAGAAAGGCTTTTTGCCAAGATCATCCTCTCCCCTTTCCTTGTTACCGGCCCCACATCCCTCTGCCAACAAGGTCTTCCCTCCCACCTGAGAGCTGGACCACATGTGAGTCCCGTGGTGCTGCTTCTCCTGAGCACTCCAGAGCCACCCTCCAGCCAAACCCAGCCCCAGGCAGATGAGGAGAAACCAGACAGAGACAGGAAGGTGCTCACATGCTCGAGGTCACAGCGGGGTCTTGGTGAGAACTTGTGAGTGACCTCCAGGGAATCCTAATTCTTGATCATGTATCACTGCCTCACTTCTATCCCTCTCCCCAACCCTAACCTTTGACTCTGCAGGGTCTGAGTCGAGGGGTACCTGCCCGGAATCAGGGCCCAGGAGAGAAAGGGAGAAGGGGGTTCTTTCATAGTTAGTCAGTAATTCAATCTCAGCTTATCGAAGGACTGCAACTAGAGGCTTTCCACCACTACTCCAGTCGGTTCCAACAAAGATAAAAAAATTAATGTTCCTGATTTTCTTGTGCAATTCCAGTCACCAGAAGGCAACAGACCATGAACTGCAGACTCAGGATGATAAATTGGCTAAGCAGCACTGTGATGGAAGAGCTCCCGGCAGCAATGTAAATACTGGAGCCCAGAAGAAAGAGTCTAAGTTGAGGAGGCGTGAGGACAAGATGGTCTGTAATTGCTCTTGTTTGCATGGGTGCGATATCACCATTCTCATACATTCACAGAAGAACCCACAGAGTGAACTATATACCAAGTGATCAGAGGATAAAGCAAGATGCTCACAGGAAGGGTAACAGACAGACCTCTCCCTAACCTGGAGTACCCTCATAACATTTGCTCAGCAATTTATCACAGTCTGCTCTTTACCTTGCTGTGGATAGCTAAATGAGGCCAGTATCCCCGTTAAGCCCAGAACCTCCAAAATTCATCTAGCCTCATATACCATCCTATTGACATTGCGGCTCTTTTCCTGGTTCCCCCACCTCATCTCTCCACTTGGTGTGACTCTCCCATACCCCACCACCATTTCTAGTTTTTATGCTAGCTCTCATTCTGACTGGCTCTGTGGATTAATGTTTTAATTTTGATCTTACTATCCCAAGTGGCTCAAAGCCTTTCCCGTAGTTGGAATCTAGCCACAAGTCCTAAGTGCCATGCTCCTTTGAGATTCACTTCGTTGTCTATTTTGTGCCCAATTATATCTTCTATTCATTTGACTTCACACGAATAATTAAAGTCAGAATTTGGTCTCTGCTACTAAATCTACTTTTTAAAGTATATGTATTTTAGGAATCAGTCTAGCTTCCTATGTACTCAAACTAGAGAAGTCTTATACTGCTTCCAGAGCCAAATGTATTAAGCCACAAAGCCTTTGGCAAAGCCCTTGGCTTTTGAAGTTCAGAATAGAGCCTGTGACAATTCCTTTGCGAGTTAAGATTTGGAGAGTTTGCTAACCACATGAAAGATTGAAATTATCTCCATAGCCACTTCCCTGATACTCCATTCTGTGTTAATCTGAAAGGCAGTTTCTTTAAGTCCAAATTTCGAAGGAAAGATTCTTTGAGCAAGACATTCCTCTAGCACTTATTGCTTCAAGGCCTTGGAGAATTTTCTCAAGCACTTATAAGACCAAGTACTTTTTATAAGGCCAGTTACTTTTCAGATACTGAAATCTCTCAAGTCTTAACCCCAGGTGATATGACCATAGCACAAATTTTCAGGAGAGTCATGAATTTTTAATAATTTTGTTGGCATCAGTAGGCTTTTGCTATTTTTGTTAGCTTGTTCATTTTCCCTCCCACTCACATTTGTGTGCCATCTCTTTAATTTCAGTTGCAAAACAAAACAGCAAAACTTTTGAAAACAGAGCTGAGAACATTTGGCCACTTGATACACAGAGCAGGGTAGGAATATCCTCTCCCACCCCCTTAACTAAATATCCCAGACCAGAAATAAATGTTAAAATCTCAAATACAGAGACAGAATTCCACCAGGTGTCAACTGTTCCAGAGTAACTATAAAAGGGCCAGCTCGGAATACCACATTAGAGACTGGAATTCTGAAGGCTAAGAATCTACCCTCACTTATTAGTTCATTTATTCAACCACCACTTACTAGCACTGGCTCTCACTATTCCATTCCACTGTAGAGGCTATAAAGATAAATAAGGTTTTGTGCCTGCCAGATATATTTCTTCTTGGCTTAAAGCAAGACATATTGCTGTCATGCATACATCTTATCTAGTGAATAAAATTTTTCCATCTGCTTTTATTCATCTTCAGGTTCTCCTACTTTCTGTCCTAAAGTTTTACCTATATTAACTCTAGTACCTTGGTCTAAAGAGGGTGCCCAAGAAGTGTCTGTCAAATGAATGAAAATGCAAAGGACCAAATGAACATACTAGGTGCCCGTTACTAGGTGAACAAAAAAGACATGGTCCTGACCATATCTTACAGTTTGCAGTGATTACAATGAAATAAACAGGTACTTACTTGTCTGTATCTCCCTATATAAAGGGAAATGTACATTTCCAAACTCGGGGTCAGGTGACCCTAAGTGGAAAATGTTGCCCTAACATAAGCCAGATAAAGAAAAAGGATTAAGATTGCAGTTTAGTCTGAAGTAAAAGATGTGTAAAGGTCCAGGGGCAAGAAAGAACAAGATGGAAAGCAAGAGGATCCTCAAGGAAGGGACAGTGAAGGCAGAAAAGTAAATGAACAAATAAATGAATGAATGGATGAATACATGAACAAATGAATGATAAAGCATTTTCTTAGCTGAATGTTTGTTGTATTAGTCTGTTCTCATGCTCCTAAGAAAGACATATCTGAGACTGGATAATTTATAAAGGAAAGTAGTTTAATTGACTTATAGTTCCACATGGCTGGGGAGGCCTCACAGTCATCCCAGAAGGTGAATGAGGAGAAAAGTCACGTCATACATGGTGGCAGGCAAGAGAGCTTGTGCAGGGGAACTCCCATTTATAAAACCACCAAATCTTCTGAGACTTATTCGCTACCACAAGAACAATATGGGGGAAACCGCCTCTGTAATTCAATTATCTCCACCTGGTGAGATTTGAGTGGGGCGCAGCCAAACCATATCACTTGTCTAATGCTATCTGTCATTGAAGACACTTAAAATTCAGTCTTATCTCTTTTGCCACTTTGTCCTGACCCAGTCCTCACTGAAGTCTCCACACCTCTAAATTTCCCCTCCCTCTTATTGGAGTTCTCTCTTACCTTATTTTGTTTCCATGTAGATCTGTTTCATTTTTTCAAATAGATCATTAACTTCTTGAAGATGAGTATTATATATCTTAGTAATTGACTCATGGAAAAGATAAGTAGACTCTTCCTTTGGTCTGTCCAGATTTTTCACAATTGTAAGAAGAATGTGAATCTTAACACTATGGAAATGTACAATCAGTAACATGCTGGAGTGAAAATTAGCATTTACTTTATGCCTGAGAGGTGCCAAACACTGCACTAAATGCTCTCAATCTAATACTAAGTGAGACAAAATCCATGCAGGCAGACAGCACACACACAGATAAATAACATGAGCATGTGGTAAGTGCTATAGTGGGTATGGACACTTAGCTTCATAGGAGACCAAGAAACAAGAGGATACCAGGAAGGAAGCCCAGAGGACAGATGCAAAAGGTTTCATGAGAAATGGCAGCTGGGCTGATGTTTAAAAAAGAATACAAATTTTGCTGGCGAAAATTCAAGGACTGGGTGGAGCTGGAGAGAGAGGAGATCATTTAGGGGAATATGAACAGTGTGTGCAAAGGGTCATGAAGGAGGAGCAAGCATCCAATGAGGCTGGAGCATGGTGGGTGGGAAGCTGCTGAGGATAAGACTGGATAGACTTTCTGAGGCTTATTGTGAAGGACTTTATGTCCATTTGGCTGTTTTTCCTGTCATAAAAGTGTGTTCACCTTGAACTGGAATAAGGCAAATGGCAATTATATTAGTGTTTTAGAAACATTAGTGTAAGAAACAGACTGTAGTGAGGAAAGATGCTCACAGGAAGAAAAGTATGGAGCTATTTTAATAATTACAGCAAAAGATGAAGTGTTTGGACTACTGGTCCAGGAAATTTTCTATAAAGAGCAAGATAGTAAATATTTTTTTGTGGGTCACATGGCTTCTGTCTCAACAACTCAACTCTACTGTTGGTGTGAAAGCAACTGTAGAAAATATATAAACAAATGGATGTGGCTGTGTTTTGATAAAACTTTATTCATAAAAAGAAAAAAGGGGCATTGGCCTGGGCATGGTGGTGCATGCCTATAGTCCCAGCCATTCCAGATGGTGAAATGGGAGGATCAGCAGGTGGAGGCTGGAGTAAGCTATGACTGGCCAG
This sequence comes from Cacajao melanocephalus, assembly GCA_963573385.1. Classification (NCBI taxonomy): domain Eukaryota; kingdom Metazoa; phylum Chordata; class Mammalia; order Primates; family Pitheciidae; genus Cacajao; species Cacajao melanocephalus. The sequence goes on from CAUYLG010015786.1 coordinate 92,981, forward strand.
CTGCACTCCAGCCATACAGCCAAGGCCACAGAGAAAAAAACTATTTCTTTTTGTCTTTTTAAAGAGGGGACCACCTTTAACTGGGTTGGTTCATTCCTGAGGCAGAATCCACCTACTGACTAAGAGTGAGAAAACAGGGTCTAAAATGAGTAGGGTAAACTATGGAAATACGATGGATTGGTAATGTTAGTGATACGTTGAAGAAAAGAGGAATTGAAGTAGTTTTTAGGGAAAAAATAATTATTTTATTTATGATAAGCCCACATTTACTTTGAAGAGCCTTTGTCAGTAGATACTTGGTAGAAAGATTCCATACATATTTCCAGATTTGATATTCTCAGAAAATAGAGATATTACCACCAAGTCATTCTAACTGCCAATTTGTACTTTTTAATATTTACTGACAATTTTATTCAGAGGGGTAATGGGTTTGTTTTATTTATCAGCACTAAGGTAATCAAGGGCTTATTTTGAGGACCTCATGGAAATGAGAGAGACAATAATTCAAACTCAGGAAGCTATTTCGCCCATGACTAGGCTAGAGTGCCCTTTTAAAAAGCTGCATAGCCCCTGTAGTTTTTCTTTATAGCACCATCCTGATCTATTTGTTAGAAATGGGTCTTGTTGAAGCTTGCTAGACTATAAGCTCCATGAGGGAGGAGCATTGTCCACTTTGTTCCACTATCTCCCAGCAAAGTGTCTGGGATGCAGTATATGCTCAATAATTATTTGTTAAATGAATGACTTAATGAATGACCAGACCTCATACGATCTTGGGATAGCTACATAAACCTTTAAATATAACAAACCTAACATGGACCCCCTGTATCTAAAATAAAAGTTGACTTTTTTTAAAGAACAGAAATGGTAGCATCAAACTTAGACATATTTTGTAAACTGGAACACAATTAAGAATTCACCATAACTAGCAACTTAGTTATTTTATAATGCCATCAGCAGCTAGGGCTTAATAGTATCAAGTGTCTACTGTTAATTTGACTCAGCTATTCTGCTTGGCCTTCTCCACACGTCTTATGCTTCTACTACAACAATCTCACTTTCTCTCTGAATTTCTCACATTCAAATTCCCTACTACTCTTTCTGGCCAAAACTTTTATGCCAGACTTATTTAAAAAATGGTGGGGTCACTGGTACAAAAGATGACAGTTCATGAGTAAGGAATGGCTCAGCATAGCTTCCCTAGGGGGAGATGGGACAATGTACCTCAGAAGAGGCCTGCAAGCATGGCAAAACCCCTAAAGACTCCTCTCCAGTAAAGCAAGAATTTAGAGAGTATCTTGGCCTGATCATCATGCTGATTTTATTTGCTGAAAAAAAAAATACAAATAAACAGAAATTACATGTAAAAAATTTTTTCCTCCATCATCTGGATAATGTTGGCAAATGTATATTTTGGCATTTATAAACAGAACATTATCTTGGGTTTCTATTTTAAGAATGAGTTTTACTTTGCAAGGTGTTTCTTAATAATCATCTCCCCCCCCTTTTTTTTTTTTGGTCAAGCAACAGGCTAATGGTATAAGGTTAAATCAGCCCACACACTTTAACTTTGGGGATATTGAGGAATGAAGAAATTTAGATTTATACTGAGGGCATTAAGGAATAGAGAAATTTAGTTATCCTGCTTATTTAGAACACAAGCTAAGAGATATAATTAAATAATAAAGATCTTGGATTGCTGAGCCCATAGTACATCCCTGATACTCACTGCTCTGCCAAAAAATAAAGACTTTCCTTTAGTAAAGAAAACCAATAGACGAGGGTGCAAGTGCCCTGTGATTCTAATAGAACTGGAGTCCAGGTTTAAAAGAAAAAAAAGTCTGATGCAAAGAATGACCTATCTCCAAAAAATAGCCTGATTACAGTGTCTCTAATTCCAAATAATGATCAGAATTGTCGGGATCCCTTCCAAAAGTTGATATCCACTTTAATCAGAGGTCTGAACCCAGATGTGGTACAGTTTGCTGTATCTTTATCCTTTTCAGCAATTAAGACAGTTTGGATGTAGGGGCTGGCAGGGATGAATCCACCTGAGTCCCTCAAGTGATTGAGCTCATCAAGTAACTGTACAGAGAGTGCTAAGCCAAAGGTTTTATAGAAATCTCCTGTAGCTCCGCCAGGGCCAAGAACTTTCTCTTGGGAAAGATTTTTAATTACTTCATCTATTTCTGAAAGTAAAGGGGAATCAAGTAATTCCCCAGTCTTCTGCAAATCACCTAGACAACTTGGAAGGAATGAGAATTGACTGTTTATCTGTTAGTGATATTGAGTTCTAATTTCTGTATCACTCTTCATTCTGTTTCTGAAATAACTTACTAAGGAGCCCTGGGCCTGTATTTGTCTTTTTCTCCTTTGGGCACCTAACTCCCATTATAGTTATGAGTTTATTGTCAGAGCTCAGCAGCCAGCATAGCAATCACTGGCTCTTATCCTCCCACTGGTGTAGGTACTGTCTGGCTGAGTGATGGATATCTTCACTTTATGGGTTATGAGTGCACTCAGTGCCACTGGGGCAAAGGAAAAGTTTGCTTATGACTTTTAGCAGAGGTGATTTTCCAAGTCTGGATTTTGCCTTTCCTTCATATATACAGCTTTTCTCAATCAGCTTTTCCCATATATAGTTTTATTGAACAAGAGAACCAGAGTCACAAAAATGAAACAGGACAGCACAGAAAACAATGTTCAGAAAATGTTCAATCTGTAAAGGAAACAGTCATCATAAATCCTTTTGAGAAATAGGTAGGTATAAATATAATAAATGAAATATAGATTAATAAATTTCACACCAATGTCAAAATTTTTAATTTGTCAAAATTTGGCTAATTTGTGTTATCCAGTATATTTTATGACAACTTTGGACACTAGACCAGATAATCAATTTCACCAAATCTACTTCTTATTCAACTAAAGACCCTAAAAGGCTCATAACACTTTATCTTGCCAAGAAGGCATTTACTATGGTAAGTTAAAAGGAGTTTCTCAGGTGACTGTTCTAAGCAAAATAACTTCAGAGAAGTCTTTCAAAAACATCTGTAACTAAATCATAACTAGATCTAAATTCAACCAGTATACAACTACACAAGACACTAACATACATTTTATAGGTTATCTCCTAACAAGTTAATGGTAAGATTTGTGGTCTCCTTAACTCAAGAGAATCTATTTCCCAAAATATTGCCTATTACAAAATGTAGGTCAGTATTTCAAAATGTAGTCAGTATTCAAACATTTCATAGCACTTTAATAGTTTTATTTATTGTCAAACATTGTTCTTTCCATTTTTAAAAACACTTCTTTTGATATTCAATCCACTTTATGTTTTAAGTTTTCATAATTATTTAGATTTTTAAGCTTAAACTGCCCCCTCACCAACTAAAATATGTTTAACTATTTTTATGATCATTATTAACAAAATTAATTAAACAAAATCATATTTTTTAACTAAAGTTTAATAAGCCTCTTCAGATATTTGGCATTGGGCCTCCAAAATTTGTTCTGTATTTTCCAAGTTGTTCAGACAGCAACTTGATCTATATGGTAATTTTCTAGAAACTCTCTTCTTATTATAGTTGATTATTTTTAATTAACTCAAATTTAGTTGCTAATCTGTTATAATCCTTAGTGATGCATGGCACAACCATGTCTTTTGCTCGTAAGCAAGCACTGATAGCAGAATTTCTGGGCTCTGGTCTCCACTTTAGACCTAGGAAAGCACTAATTATTTGTCTCCCTGGGTGCAAAGGGGAAAATTGAAAGCCTTGTAGTGCACTCCTTCATAAACTTGGAAGTTTGCCCTCCAGCAAAGACCTTGAAAATTGAGAGTTATAGAGTTGTTTTCTGGCAATGCCATTTTATAGTTCAGGTCACCACAGATCCCAGATTTTTTCCTGTTACATCTCATTTTAAATATTCTGTCCTACTGTATGATCATGTGTGTTTAATTTTGGTTCAGAAAACATGGTCATTATCATCTGACTTATCATCAGATCTTATCCTTAAAGCATAATTCCCCACAACCCCTCCCTCTACAAGCCTCATATGAGAGAAATATGTAATACCTGGCAAATTACAGAAAGCCACTAAGTTGAGAGAAACAGGAAATTCCAAATGTATCTCTAACTAAGATGGTCCTTGCCTATCATAGAACTGCCTTGGAACTAGCAAATCTAAGTGCTGCATAATAATCATAATTTATATTCAGGGAGCAGTTTCAGTTCATGAAGCACTGTAACCTGAGCTTCCCATCTCTTTGAGGCAGCTATTACCATGTCCATTTGCAAAACAGTATATATTTAGCTATACCAATTAAGTCATGACTTGACCCCTGCTCTTCCCACTCAGTGCTCTTCTACTGCTCCACAGTTCTTTCAGGATTACACCTTTTGGGGGATAGCAAACAATAGTTATGTTATCCAGTGACCCACTCTTGAAGCATGAAGATTGCATAAATAACCTGGCCCAGTGTCAGAGTAACATTTCATTAAAAAAAAAAAAATTCAAATTCACACTCTGACTAAAAGGCCGATTTTGTATTAAGCTTCCTTAAAGGGAAAGGAGGTAGGGGTTTTGCACTGTTCTTCATATAGAAAAGCTTCTTAGAATTTCTCCTTCCACACTGCTCCCTTCCTCTGTAGTTTTAAATTCAAGGCTCCTGCTAAAACCTTCTTTTATCCTTAATTATCTCTCCCTACCCCAAATTCTCCATGTTGTCTTTTCATTGCTTTTCTATTTGCCCCTTCACTTCGTTCTCCTCTGCGGTCATTTCTTACCATGGCTTAAGATATTTTCACTCAGCAACCTTCCCCAGTGGACCATTCTAGGACACTTAGAGTATGCGACCACTCCTCCAACCACTGCCCTCACATTGCTTATTTTGGAAGGAAGCCCACAAATACCTCTGGGAAATATTGTTCTTTTCTCACTTTTACTGAGAAAATCTTGTTGAGAATTCCACCCTAATAACAGTAGAAGTTTGCAGAAGAGAACAAAGAAAGGAGAGTTAACATTTGAAGAGTAATTATTTTATGCCATGCTCTGATGGATAATGTGCTATAGTAAGAGTACAACAGTGTTTAAATAAAGATTGATTCAATTTAGCCATCTACCAGCTGTGTATTCTTGGGCATGTTGTTTATTTTCTCTTCTTCCTGTTTAAGCACTCATAGGACTGGTATGAGAATTAAAGGAATTCATGTATGGTATATGCCTGGTAAGTACTCAAGGAAATGTATTTTTGTAATAGCATAAAGTAGATATTACAAAAAAGGAAACTGAGGTTTTCAGAGATTAAATACTTGACCCAGGTTGCAAAGCTAATAAATAATGAAGACCAAAAGAAGAACTCAGTCTATAACAAATGACCAAGAAACACGTGTTAACGTGTTCATTTGGTGCAGTGGGTCTTCAAAAGTGAAATTCTCACATGGGAATTTAAGTTTTGTCAAAACATTAAACATTGAGATGTTTTAATTTGGGTTTAGATCAGCAGTTCACATATTTGATCATCAATATTATTCTGTTCTCCCTTCTGCCCCATGACAACAAACCACACAGAGTGACATATGACAGAATAATTGAATTAAATATTATTTTCTTTGTCACAGTTCAGCTTTCTCTGATAGCATGAAAGTTATGATTGTCTGGACAATTTTTTAAAATAATTAAAACAAGCTTTCATTTCAACTGCAAATAAATTAATCATTCTACATGAACTGATGGAGAATAGCAGGGCTACTAAGAGTTCCCTTTAAACCTAAAACAAAGTCAAAATATAAAATGTTCATGTTTGATTTAACAGCCTTCAAATATTTTTATTGATATTCTGTATACTGTACCTCATACCATTTATACTTGTATGAATCAAGCCTCAAAATATATTGTATGTTCTTATCAGAATCCAAATGGCAATGATGTCATAAAGATTATTTGTTTCTAAACTCATTGATATTCGCATTTTCTATAACCACAAAGCAAGACAACCTTGACCAAGAACAAGGTTTTCGGAAGCAATTTAAAATTCATTGACCTCTTTATTGAATGTACTCTCATCAACACTGCAAGTTTTTCATCAAGAAAATGGAAGTCAGCTTAGGCAAACTTCAAGGTAGTTAATATTTAGCATCAGCATCTTTAACTCCCTACCTCTTACAAAATCACGTGGGTCTCATGTCTTGTTTCTTCCAGATCTGAGTGTAAGCCTCTCCTTCACTTTTGAACTCAATGTGTGATGGCACATTTTTCCTTCTCTGACAGCAAGACTTTATAATTGTGTGGGGACATTCATCATAAGATCATACTCCTTTCTGGGCTATTTGACCGAAATGGGCAAAAAGTCTACATTTAATCCAAGTAATAGCTGCTACCAGAAGACACTAAGGAAATTGAAAGAATTACAGTTTTAAAAGGACTTCTACATATAATATCATATTTATTTCTCTGAGTAGTCATATGTAGATGGTGCTATTCCTTTATTAAGGGAAAAACACATTTATTAAAAAATAAATTATTCCTTTATCCCTTTTTCTCTAAATAAGAATACTGAGGTCCCAAAGATAAAATAAATTGTCCCTATGGTCAAAGTACTCAAATACAGACCTTCTCACCTCTAAAAACATATTGTTTTTCATTTTCTACTGACCCTTTCATGAACCCCACTCACTTCCAGACACTAATGGGTGAGGTACAGGAAAGTTTGAGACTAGATGATGAACTAATTGATTTACAGACAGTGGAAATTGTGTGTTAATGTCATCCATGGTGTATACATCTAAGAGTAACTTCATTACACTCAAATCTGAAAGTAGCAAGACTTGAGACCCAGATAATTCTGCCAGAGGTAGGTAAAAGGAAAAAGATAGCATGCAGGTTGGAGGCTTCTTTTGCTCCACAAGGAAGGTACTGGTTGAACAGATTCTAGGTATAACTGGAAAAAATAAAAAGCTGACATACCAAAGCAGTACCTATTCTCAGGTAGCTTTATGTGACAGATAAGGAAACTGGGTTGTGATTACAATGCAGATTGACCTATGAAACTATTGTGAGAAATAAACTCAATTCCTTTCTTTCCTTCCTCTTTATTCCCTAATATCTACTCTTCATGAAAAAAAGAAACATTTTTTAGTTTTTTGAAATATTTTATTATAAAATTTGTACAAACTCAATACAAAAATCAAACACAGAAAAATAAACACAAAGTATGTAAACCACCTTACATCCCTCTACCCAAAGATAATCACAGTGAACATATTGATATGTATCCTTCCAGTAGTTTTTTCTTTTAAAATAAAATTATATAATGCATGTTACTCTATATTCAGTTGTTTTCACTTAGTATTGAGTACCTTTTTCTTATGGACATTGTGTTGAATTAATTGAATATATAGCCCAAATTGTTAATATCTTCCTCTAGTCATACTCTTTGGCTGACTTCGTTAATACCCTCACACATTGATACTGAGCTTAGTCATGTGACTTGCACAGCCCAGTGGTGCTGCAGAAAACTTGCATCCAGCAAAGAGGGGCCTGAAAGAGTACAGTCTTCTTTCTCCCTCTTGACACATTCATGACAATGTGTCTGAACTAGCTTGATGGATAATGATAGTACACGCCCCAGACACCCTTCAACTCAGCCAATAGCCAACAACTCACCATATGTGGAAATGAGCCCAACCAAGACCAGAAGAATAGCAAAACTAAGACCAAGTCAACAGAATTTCCCAGCAAACCTATGTGTAGAGTTTGAGAGACTGTTGTTATTTCAAGCATCTAGGTTTTTGAGGCTACCTATTATGTAGCCATAATTAATACAACATTTCATAACAGATACACACACTTGAACTCACACATACATATATGTATGCTAAATTCACTCTTGACACCCTATTATTCAATACATATCAAGTCTTCTTAAAATGTAAGTTATATCATGTCATTTCTCTGCTTAAAACACTTCAAAGGCCTCCTCATTATTTAATTTGAATAAAATTCAAATTCAGCATACATTCTGATGACACTGCTCCTGCCACCTGTTCCACCTCATTTCTTGGCTCTCCTCCATAATATAGCACACTCCAGTCATGCTGACCTTTTCAAGACAGCTCTTCTTCCCTTTAGAGACTTTGTATAGAGTCTTCCCTCAGCCTTGAACATTCTCTGATTCTAAATATCATCTATCCCTACCAAAAAAGGAAACTTTGACAACACTATCTAAAGAAGAGTTCTCCATACCTCCAGTTATTCCCATCTTCCGATACTTTATTATTTCTCTCTTAGCACTTGTCACAGGTATAAAAACTTCATCCATTTGATTGCTTACTCATTTCTTGTCTATCTGCCCTTCTTGGTCACAAAATCAAGGAGAAGAGAGCCATGTTAGTTTTGTCCATCGTAATATTGCCAATTCTATCTCAATATCTGAAACCTGTAGACTCAACAGATTAGAGTTTAATATATGAAAGTTTATACCATAATTCATCAAAATGATTCTCTATTTTGGACATATAAGCAGTTTTTATATGTATATTTGCTATGCAAGCTACATATTTATCAAAACTTTTAAAACTCAATCAGAAAAAAAAGGTGAACCCCCCCAAAATCAGAAAAGAACATGTATAAGCAATTTCATTCACAGAATTAAAAAAACAACTTAAAACATATACATAGGGGGAATAGGATCCAAGATGGCAAATAGGAACAGCTCTGGAGTACAGTTCCCAGTGAGAGCAACACAGAGGGTGAGCACTGAATTTCCAAATGAGGTAACGGGTGCATCTCAGTGGGACTGGTAGCACACTGGGTATAGCCCAGAAGGGTGAGCCAAGGCACAGTAGGGTGCTGCCTCACCCAGGAAGTGCAATCCCTGGAGGACCCCCCTCCCTACCCAAAGGAGGCCATTGGGGGCTTTTCCATCCACTCCAGCACTCCAGTTCAGATACTGCTGCTTCTCCCACAGTTTTTACTGCCCATAGACCAGGAGATTCCTGGGCTAAAAAGCACCAGGAGTTTCTAGCATGGCAGTTTCAGCTGGTACCACGGGTTTCCACACAAAAACTCACACAAATCTGGGCAGCCATTTCAACTGGTGCCTGGAACACCTGGGATACAGAGCCACCTAAACAACTGAAAAAGAGGCAGTTGAAAGCAGGGAGCCAGGGGATCTGGCTTGGTGGGTTCCACCCCCACAAAGACCAGCAATCTGAAATGCTCTGGATTGAGAGTTTCGCAGCAAGTGCAACTGGACCCAGGATGGTCCAGCTCTGTGGGGGGAAGGGTGTCTACCATTACTGAGGTAGTCCACCATTACCAAGGAAATCCACCATTACTGAGACAGTCTGCCATTACTGAGGCAATCCACCACTACTAAGGCAGTCCATCATTACCAAGGCAGTCCACCATTACTGAGGCAGACCACCTTTACCAAGGCAGTTCTAACTGTACCTCTATAAACAAAACTGCAAGGAAGTTTACACAGCAGCTGGTCAGAGACTGCAGCAGCTCATCAACGCCTCTGCTAGCAGACTGTAACTAGACTACCTCCTTGCTGGGAAGGGCATCTCTGAAAAAAGGCAGCAGCATGTCAGGAACTTATAAATAAAGCCCCACCTTCCCAGGACAGAGCACCTGGGAAAAGAGGCGGTTATGAGTTCCACTGCAGCAGACTTAAACGTACCTACCCAGCAGCTCTAATCAGAACAGAGGAGCTCCCAGCACAGCACTTGAGCTCTGATAAGGGGCAGACTATCTCCTCAAGCAGCTCCCCAACCCCCATATATCCAAAGAGGCACTTCATAAAGGAGAGTTCTGGCTGACATCTGGCAGGTACCCTTCTGGGATGAAAATAACAGAAGAAGAAACTGTCAGAAACCCTTACTATTCTGCAGCCCCTGCAGGTAATTCCCAAGTAAGCAGGGTCTGAAGTGGACTTCCAGCAGTCCTGCAACAGAGGGTCCTGACTGTTAGAAGGAAAACTAAAAAACAGAAAGAAATAGCTTCAACATCAACAAAAGGGACATCCACTCAGAGAACTCATCCCAAAATCACCAACTACAAAGACCACAGGTAGATAAATCCACAAAGATGGGAAGAAACCAGTGTAAAAAGGATGAAAACACCCAAACCAGAACACCTCTCCTCCTCCAAGGGATCACAACTCATCACCAGCAAGGGAACAAAGCTGGATGGAGAATGAGTCTGATGAATTGACAGAAGTAGGCTTCAGAAGGTGGATAATAACAAACTTCTCTGAGCTAAAAGAACATGTTCTAACCCAATGCAAAGAAACTAAGAACCTTGAAAAAAGGTTAGAAGAAATGATAACTAGAATAACCAACTTAGAGAAGAATATAAATGACTTAGTGGAGCTGAAATACACAGCACAAGAACTTCACGAAGCATACACAAGTTTCTATAGTCAAATCAACCAAACAGAAGAAAGGATGTCAGAGATTGAATATCAACTCAATTAAATAAAATGAGAAGGCAAGATTAGAGAAAAAAAAGAGTGAAAAGAAATGAACAAAGCCTCCAAGAAATATGGGATTATGTGAACAGACCTAACCTATGTTTGATAGGTGTACCTGAATATGATAGGGAGAATGAATCCAACCTAGCAAGACAAGCCAACATTGAAGTCCAGGAAATACAGACAACACCACAAAGATATTCCTCAAGAAGAGCAACCCCAAGGCACATAATTGTCAGATTCACCAGGGTTGAAATGAAGGAAAAAATGCTAAGGGCAGCCAGAGAGAAAGGTCGAGTTACCCACAAAGGGAAACCCATCAGATTCACAGTGGATCTCTCGGCAGAAACCCTACAAGCCAGAAGAGAGTAGAGGCCAATATTCAACATCCTTAAAGAAAGGAACTTTCAACCTAGAATTTCATATCCAGCAAATTAAGCTTCATAAGTGAAGGAGAAATAAAGTCCTTTATGGACAAGCAATTGCTGAGAGATTTCATTACCACCAGACCTGCCTTACAAGAGGTCCTGAAAGAAGCACTAAACATGGAAAGGAGCAACCAGTACCAGCCACTGCAAAAACATACCAAATAATAAAGACCATCGACACAATGAAGAAACTGCATCAACTAACGAGCAAAAAAACCAGCTAGCATCAAAATGGCAGGATCAAATTCACACATAAGAATATTAACCTTAAATGTAAATGGGCTAAATGCCCCAATCAAAAGACACAGACTGGCAAATTAGATAAAAAAATTAGAAATTTAAAAAAAAAATCATCTGTGTGCTGTATTCAGGAGACTCATCTCACATATAAGGACATACATAGACTCAAAATAAAGGGATGGAGGAAGATTTACCAGGCAAATAGAGAACAAAGAAAAGCAGGTGTTGCAATCCTAGTCTCTGATAAAATGGACTTCAAACCAACAAAGATCAAAAGAGACAAAGAAGAGCATTACATAATGGTAAAAGGATCAATGCAACAAGAAGAGCTAACGATCCTAAATATATACGCACCCTATACAGGAGCACCTAGATATGTAAAGCAAGTTTTTAATGACCTACAAAGAGACTTAGACTCCCACACAATAAGAGTGGGAGACTGTAACACTCCACTGTCAATATTAGACAGATCAACAAGTCAGAAAATTAACAAGGATATCCAGGACTTGAACTCAAATCTGGACCAAGCAGACCTAATAGACATTTACAGAACTCTCCACCCCAAATCCACAGAATATACATTCTTCTCAGCACCACATCATACCTACTCTAAAATTGACCACATAATTGGAAGTAAATCACTCCTCAGCAAATGCAAAAGAATGGAAATCATAACA
>CAUYLG010015787.1:0-35881 GCA_963573385.1 Cacajao melanocephalus
AGCAGATTTTGAACAGAAAAGAGACATGGTCATATCTGTGCTTTAGAAAAATAACCCTGGAGGCCAGGCATAGTGGCTCACACCTGTAATCCTAGCACTTTGGGAGGCCGAGGCAGGTGGATTACTTGAGGTCAGGAGTTCAAGACCAGCCTGGCCAATATGGGGAAACCCTGTCTCCTTTAAGAAAATACAAAAATTAGCCGGGCATGATGGTGCACACCTGTAATCCCAGCTGCTCCAGAGGCTGAGGCAGGAGAATCACTTGAACCTGGGAGGCGCAGGGTGCAGGGAGCCAAGATCACACGATTGCACTCTGACCTGGGTGACAGAGTGAAACTCTGTCTCCAAAAAAAAGGAGAGGGAGAGAAAAGAAAAGAAAAATATCCATGGAGAGAGATTGAAGGCATAAATAACAACAATACTAGTCATTTATTGAATAGCCATCTCTATTTACAAGTGTGGAAATGACTCAGAAAGGTTAAGTGACTTAACCTAGGTCACACAGTAATAAGGTATCAGAGCCAAGATTTCAACTGAGGTCTGAGTGATTCCACAGAATAAAGACCAGTCAGGCTACTGCCGAGGTATAGAGGGGAAAAAGGCCTGCAGACGTTGGCAGCAAATGAAGGGAAGGGGCAGGAGACCCTGAGGAAGCAGAATGACTAAATGAGTGTCCTCTCCCTGCCAGAAACGTCCATGATCACTTACTACTGAGTGCCGAGTGGAAGGCTTGGGTGGGAACATTTCCAGTGGGACTTCATCTTCAGTGTACTCCTTGCCAGGTTCCTTTTCTTTGCCTTTCCCTTTCTATCTCTGGGTTCCATGTGCAGCCCGTCAATGTCTATGTCATGAATTTATAATGATATTCCGTATTATCTGCATAAATCTGGAAAATGCCTGTGTGATTGTATCACAGATCCCACCGAAATAGAAAAGCCCAATGAGAAGGGCTGGATGCTGTTATGATATTAGTGGAACACAGATGCAGATGAAGACATTAGGCCTGCGCCTTCCTGAGTTACGTTCCTTTGTGTGATTCTTGCGATTTTCTATATATACCTTGTTTGTGCATAAAAATTATTGTTTGCTGTCAATGAGGCAAGAGGGACTATGCTATAATTTTGACACTGTCTAGGATTTATTTTAGAGTAAGAGTGGCTTCCTACAAATACCATTACCTTTTCTTTGAAATTTCAATATCCACACGATGTAAGGCATAAAGATGGGATTTCTCCATCAAATATTCCAGTTCTACTGCCTTCTTTTTTCACAATCTGGATACATATTTATGTTTCACACATCTTAAAAAGCAGCCTTGGCGGGCATGGTAGCTCATGCCTATAATCCTACCACTTTGGGAGGCCGAAGCTGGAAAATCACTTGAGGCCAGGAGTTCTAGATCAGCCTGCGCACAGAGCAAGACCCCATGTCTACAAAAAATTAGAAAATTAGCCAGGCATTGTGGCACGCACCTGTAGCCCCAGCTACTTGGGAGGCTGAGGTGGGAGGTTTCCTTGAGCCCCCGGAGTTCGAGACTACAGTGACCTGTAATCATATCACTGTACTCCAACCCTGGCAACAGAACAAGACCCTGTCCCACCCCCTCCACAAAAAAAAACACCCTCTTCTACCCTGTGCCTTTTGTCTCTTCCACTGCCAATCCCTCCCTCCCAGCCAGGTTCTGTGGAGGTTTCTCCGGACTTGCCCTACCCCTTTCCTTCCCATGGCTCCGCAGCATGCCACAGTGGGCCTCTTTCTCAGCTCTCTGCCATCTGGCATACGTATCTCAAGATTAATGATCTTCCCTGTAAACTTGCTGTAGCTTTTGTATTCCCTAATTCGGTGAGTGGCACCACCATCTATCCACCTGGGCGTCTAAAACAGAGTCACCCTAGATCCCATTCTTTGTCATCCACCAAATCTAGTCAACATCCAATTCCTTCACTTCTCTCTCCCAGCCCTTCCTCCCCTGATGGTGTGTTTAGCCGCCAGGCACGCTGGTCTGGGTGAACTTCCTACCACCATCCTCAAACCCTTCCGCCTACGCTGCACACTGCAGCCAGAGTGATCTCCCTGAAACCAAATATAATTATGCCACTCCTGGCCAGGCATGGTGGCTCACGCCTGTAATTCCAGCACTTCGGGAGGCTGAGGAGAGTGGATCACCTGAGGCCAGAAGTTCGAGATCAGCCTGGCCAACATGGTGAAACCCTGTCTCTACTAAAAATACAAAATTAGCCGGGCGTGGTGGTGGGTGTCTGTAATCCCAGCTACTTGGGAGGCTGAGGCAAGATGATCACTTGAACCCAGGAGGTGGAGGTTGCAGTGAGCCAAGATCGTGCCACTGCACTCCAGCCTGGGCAACAAGAACGAAACTCTGTCTCAAAAAAATATATAATAATCATCATAATAATGCCACTCCTGTGTTTGAAACTCTCCAGTGGCACCCGCTAGCTTCTGAAGAAAGTTCAGACACCCAAACCGGCCTCTGCCTCATGCTGTGTCTTGGTTCTCACGCAGCCTCCCCGCTGGGACCCTGTACCTCAGCCATGCCTACTACCTGTGCTTCACTGTGTTCAAGGGCTTATTCACACCTTCATGTCCTTGCTCAAATTGGCCCTTTCAAGCTTCTCCTATGCCTGCCTTTCCCCAACCTTCCCCACTCTCCCTGCTGTCACCGCCCATCCCTTCCTGTGTGCTCTGCTGGGCCCTTATTTGAACTCTAACATAGTGCCAAGAACACTGGCCCTCGCCTCTCCTTGTCTTCCTAGGACGGATTGCAGTCTCTTTAAGGACAGGGAACACATCTTCTGTTTCCTTTTTTTTTTTTTTCTTTTTCTGAGATGGAGTTTCACCCTTGTCTCCCAGTCTGGAGTGAAATGGCACGATCTCAGCTCACTGCAATCTCCACGTCCTAGGTTCAAGTGATTCTCCTGCCTCAGCCTCCCCAGTAGCTAGGATTATAGGCACATGCCACCACACCCATCTAATTTTTGTACTTTTAGTAGAGATGGGTTTCACCATGTTGGCCAGGCTGGTCTCGAACTCCTGACCTCGTGATCCACCTGCCTCGGCCTCCCAAAGTGCTGGGATTATAGGCGTAAGCCACCACAACTGGCCACCCACTTATGTTTTAATTCAGCAGATTTTGACTTTTCTCTCCCATTATGGTTTCCAGCCAGTAAAGGCTCTGATGTTTCTATTCTAAGTGGGGTAAAAGAGGAAGCAGGAAGCAAGAAGGGAACACTTGGTTACGATTAACCAGGTCAAGAGAAGAGGGTGATTTGGCACTAATAATGTTACTGCAATTTAGGGAAAAGAATGGTTCTTTCCTAAGACTATGCAACCTGGACAACATGGTGAAACCCTGTCCCTGCAAAAGATACAAAAATTAGCTGAGTGTGGTGGTGCATACCTGTAGTTCCAGCTACTTAGGAGGCTGAGGTGGGAGGATCACCTGAGCCCAGGAGATCAGAGATTGAGGTTGCAATGAGCCAAGATCACACCACTGCACAGCAGCATGGGCAACAGAATGAAACCCTGTCTTAAAAAAAAAAAAAAAAAAAGGAGTATGGAGTCATCAGCTGCAATTGTATTTATTATTTATTTATTTATTTAGAGACGGCGTCTTACTTTGTGACTCAGGTTGGAGTACAGTGGCATAATCTTGGCTTACTGCAGCCCCTGCCTCCCAGGTTCAAGTGATTCTCCTGCCTTGGCCTCCCAGAGTCCTGGGATTACAGGCATGTGCCACCACACCCAGCCTGCAATTGTATTTATATTCAAATCTCAAGTTATAAAATGTTTATTACTGGGGAGTGGTTAAGAGTAGCAGAATAATCTTTATTCTTGGAAATTTGTTTGCAGAAAAATCTGTGTGAACAAATGTTCTTACTTTTAATATAGTCAAATTTATCAGTCTTTCTTTTTCAGTTAAATACTGTTTAGGTATTATTTAAGAACTCTTTCCCAACTTCAAGGTCTGAAAGATTCACCTATATTTTCTTTCTTTTCTGTTTTTTTGAAAGGTGGAGTTTCACTCATGTTGCCCAGGCTGGAGTGCAATGGTGCAATAACCTCTGCCTCCCAGGTTCAAGTGATTTTCCTGCCTCAGCCTCCCAAGTTGCTTGGATTATAGGTATGTGCCATCATGCTCAGCTAATTTTTTGTATTTAGTAGAGGCAGGGTTTCACCATGGTGGTCAGGCTGGTCTCAAACTCCCGACCTCAGGTAATCCACCCATCTTAGCCTCCCAAAGTGCTGGGATTACAGGCATGAGCCACCATGCCCGGCCCACTTACATTTTCTAATTAGTGTTTTTGTTTTGTTTTTTGATATTTAAGGTCTTAGTCCGTTTGGTGCTAATTTTTATTTATAGTTTGAGATGAGGATTCAATTTCACTCTTCTTCATATGGATAATGATTTTATCCAACTTCACTTATTGAATAGTCCCTCCTTTCACCACTGGTCTTTTTGTTTTTTCTTATTTTCTTTTAAAAAATTCTTTTGTAGAGGCCAGGCATGGTGGCTCACACCTGTAATCCCAGCACTTTGGGAGGCCAAGGCAAGCAGATCACCTGAGGTCAGGAGTTCAAGAACAGCCTGGCCAGCATGGGGAAACCCTGTCTCTACTAAAAATACAAAAATAAGCCAGGCATGGTGACATGTGCCTGTAATCCCAGCTGCTCAGGAGGCTGAGGCAGGAGAATCACTCAAACCTGGGAGGCAGAGGTTGCAGTGAGCCAAGATCACGCCACTGCACTCCAGCCTGGGTGACAGAGCAAGACTTCGTCTCAAAAAAAACAATTATTTTGTAGAGATGGTACCTTGCTTTGTTGCCTTGGCTGGTCTCAAACTCCTGGACTCAAGTGATCCTACTGCCTCAGCTTCCCAAAGTGCTGGGATTACAGGCGTGAGGCACGACACCCGACCCTCCACTGGTCTTATATGCCACCTCTGGCACATGCCAAAGTTCCACATCATTCCATTCTATTCCATTGGTCAGTTTGTCTCTCCCCAGGCCAGTACTGCATTGCTTTAATTATTACATTTCATTATAGTTTTTGTTATCAGTAGGTTAATTGCTCCTTACTGACCTTTTTCTAGACAGGAACATCCTGTCTCCAGTTTACAGTAACAAAAACCCCCAAACCACCCAAATGCCCTTTAAGAGGAGAGAAGATGAGTAAGTTGTGTTTTTTTCTTATAATGGAATGTGATTCTGCAACGAAAACAAGTGAACTAGGCCAGGTGTGGTGGCCCATGCCTGCAATCCCAGCACTTTGGGAGGCTGAGGCGGGTAGATCACCTGAGGCCAGGAGTTCAAGACCAGCCTGACCAACATGGAGAAACCTTGTCTCTACTAAAAATACAAAATTAGCCAGACATAGTGGCGCATACCTATAATCCCAGCTACTTGGGAGGCTGAGGCAGGAGAATCACTTGAACCCAGGAGGTGGAGGTGAGCTAAGATAGTGCCATTGCATTCCAGCCTGGGCAACAAGAGTGAAACTCTGTCTCAAACAAACAAACCAACAAAAAACAAATGAACTGTTCTTTTAGTGGGCTCTGAAAAAAATAAACAAACAAAAAACAAATGAACTACAGCTACAAATAACAATATGGTTGAATCTTAGCAATATAATATTAAGTGAGGCGATGGCCCTGTCCTCAAGAACTCCTAGTTGAATTTGTGTATGGCAGAACGATAACTAGGAAAAAGTCACCCACATGTAATAAACAGACGTTTCTGTGAAAAGTCTTCATACTCTGCCTTTCTCTGAAAGGGCTCGGAGCCCTGTGGGGGCCCGGTGCCTTGCCATTTACTCTGAAACAGCCCATGGAAGGTTATTGAGGATGTTTGTCCTTGCTTGGCGAGGCCCTGGCCCTCGGCTCTCTGACCATATGTGGACCAGGTGTTTCCTGAGTTGGGAGCTGCCGGCAGGACCAGGCAGGACTCCTGAGTGCCCGAGCAGATTTCCTCCCTGTCAGGTGGTGGCCAAGCCATCAGATCCCTTACTCAGCTTGGCAGCCTGCTTTTGAATTGTACGGGAAGCACCTTGCCTGGTGACCTCCAGGGCTGAGAGGCCTGGCACTGGCAGGAGTACCTTTCTCTCAACAGAATGTTGGCTCCATTGTGAGATCAAAGACAGGCAGAGAGAGAGTGTTCAACTATGACATCATTAACCCGCTCTTGGAGGAGGGGCTAAAATAAGGTCATTTCTACTTTTCACATGCAAAAACCAGGTTGCAAAGACAGGACAAAAATGGCTACTTACATAAATATTTAATATTAAGCACACTCAAGGTAGACAATAAAGCATCTCCCCACAACTTTCTCCCTCTATAAATACGTTTTTCCTACAGACCAGTGATTCTCAAACTAGGACCACACAGAGGAGTTGTTTAAAACCGATTGCTAGGCCTCATTCCCAGAACTTCTGATTCTGTAAGTCTGGAGAGAGGCCTGAAAATCTGCATTTATAACAAGCTCTCAGGTGATGCTGCCGTTGCCAGACAGTCGGGGAACCACACTCAGAAAACATGTGACAGATTATAAGCAACACAATTGAGACAAATCCTTTGATCCGATAACTTAGAACATTCTAAAGGAAGGTATTAGAAAATCTGGGGTTTAAGTAAATGATCTCTAAGGTCTCTTCCAGAATCAGATTCTATTATGAGGGCACAATCAGCAATTTACCGAGGAATCTGTATCCCAAAGTCATTAAGCCAGTTGTGTACACCTCAGGAAGCATTTTCCTGCAAAAATATGGTTACAGGTAGTGATTGGGGGTCCCAGTCCAAATCACAAAAAGCCTTTTAGCCCATGTTTTACAATGAATTTATAATATTGTTTCAACCATAACTCACTAAAGATTCTCTTTTCCCTCTGGTTCGTTGCATCTCTTCTTTTAGCTTAAGGGGCTGCTAACAGCTGAGCCTTGGTAGAAGCCACTGTGTGTGCTAGGGAGGGGTTTGGGGAGGAGGCATCATCAAGTTATCATTCAGATATATTTGCCCAAGAGAAGGCCAGGCATGGTGGCTCACACCTGTAATTCCAGCATTTTAGGAGGCTGAGGCGGGTAGATCACTTGAGGTCAGGAGTTCGAGACCAGCCTGGCCAACATGGAAAAACTCTATCTCTACTAAAAATACAAAAATTAGGGCCAGGTGCAGTGGCTCACATCTGTAATCCCAGCACTTTGGGAGACCAAGGCAGGTGGATCACCTGAGGTCAGGAGTTCGAGACCAGCCTGGCCAACATGGTGAAACCCCCTCTCTACTAAAACATACAAAAATTAGCCGGGCACACTGGAGCCCAGGGAGGCTGAGGCAGGAGAATCTCTTGAACCTGGGAGGTGGAGGTTGCAGTGAGCCGAGATTGTGCCACTGCACTCCAGTCTGGGCAACAGAGTGAGACTCATTCTGAAAAAAAAAAAAAAATATATATATATGTATATGTACTATATATCTATATCTATATCTATCTATCTTTATATTTACACAGAAGAGAGACCTCCTTCTTCCATGAAAGGATATCCTGCACTGGGCTCAAAGGGTAGTTAGAGACTGAGAGTCGGTGCCTCCTCCAGCACTTGTTGCTTGTCTTCCAAGTCTGAGTTGGGATCAAGGGCTGTCCACATTGACATTTGCTGTGCAGGGACCAAAACCAACAACAGGTCTCCGAGGCCAAAACAAGGTACAATGAGGCCAAAGTACTTGGTTAGTTGATGGCAGATCCAGGTTCAAACCCTACACCTTCTAATTTAGGGTCTGGAATGAAGTCTTTATACGTGATTTTTTTGAGGTCATTGTTTTAATTAAATTGTACTTTTTTGTACATGTCAGTCATAGCGGTCTAGGGACCTCTAATCTCATAATTAGTCTAATCAAAGTTGCCCCTTGCAAACCAGGAAATGGTTTAACCTGATCTGCTAAAGAGGGAATTAGCATTTGGTGTGTAATATAACCCTGGCTCTTTGTATAGTGGATTTTTCATTCCTGGAAATATAAGCCAGGAGTGGCTTTATGATCATACTGGGTATAAGCCCTGTCTGGTTAAGCTTGGCTGGGCTTTTCATTCTTTTTCTTTCCTGCTGGCAGGTGAGCACATTCAACTTTTGCCAACACATCTGAGGCATGCTCTAACAGCATCTTGTTGTGATTTACTGCTTAATTATAACTGTATCCATGTCTGCCTGGGCCTGCAAAAGTATTGGAGCTCTTTTCATTCCTTCTAACCTAGGCAGTCATAGCTCCAGACTCCGAGAAGACATTTTTTTATGTTTAGTGAATTACTGGTAGTGTTACCAACCCAAGCCAAGTGAAACAAGGATGCAGGAATAAAGCAAAGAGAACAGAGAGAGGAAACTTGCTATCAAGGAAAACGGGAGTTGAAGAAAACCTGCGCTTCAATGTTGAAGCAATAGTCCCAAGCTTGGGTCACAACAGATTTTCAAGTGGTAATCAAGAGATTACGACCTATTCCATGAGTGACAGACAGAGAGACACAGAGAAAGATTGATTCGTAGTGTTTCATGAAAATAGAACTCTGGCCAAAATTTATATACTCAGAGAACAACATAACAGCTTGAACATGCAGGTTCTTTTTTTTTTTTGA
Source organism: Cacajao melanocephalus (assembly GCA_963573385.1). Classification (NCBI taxonomy): domain Eukaryota; kingdom Metazoa; phylum Chordata; class Mammalia; order Primates; family Pitheciidae; genus Cacajao; species Cacajao melanocephalus. Next base: position 8,625 of record CAUYLG010015787.1, read on the forward strand.
AGCAGAGTCTGGCTGTCACCTAGGCTGGTATGTAATGGCCTCATGATCTCAGCTCACTGCAACCTCTGCCTTCCAGATTCAAGCAATTCTCCTGCCTCCATTTCCTGAGTAGCTGGGATTGCAGGCACCCGCCACCACAGCCAAATACATTTTGTAATTTTAGTGGAGATGGGGTTTCACTATGTTGGCCAGGCTGGCCTCGAATGCCCGGCCTTAAGTGATCCGCCCTCCTCAGCCTCCCAAATTGCTGGGATTACAGGTGTGAGCCACTGCACCCAACCTGAGCGTGCAGGTTCTGATCCAGGTGACTGCAGCAAACCCCAACACCTGAAAGCCTGTGAGTGCCACTAGCCAAGGGGAAAAGATAGGAAGACAGGTGCAGATGACTGGTCTGGGGTCCAACTCTCCCTGATGGAGGACAACACGTAGCATCTCGGTTTCACTTTTTCTCAGGAAGCCAAAAGTTTGTTTTGTTGGGACTTTTGCTATCTCCTCCCTTATTTTAAAGTTTGTCTTTCCTGAAAATCCTGAGTGGTGGCAGTTGAGAAGTCACTTTTCAGCCACCCTTGGAGGAGTAGCCTTGAACTCTTCCCAGTCTGAGGAAACCTGAAGGATGCTGTGAAATTTGGTTTGAGGCTTTGAAAGGGTGACAAGGGCTGGGCACGGTGGCTCACGTCTATAATCCCAGCACTTTGGAAGGCTGAGGCAGGCAGATCACCTGAGGTCAGGAGTTCGAGATCAGCCTGACCAACATGGAGAAACCCCGTCTTTACTAAAAATACAAAATTAGCTGGGTGTGGTGGCGCATGCCTATAATCCCAGCTACTTGGGAGACTGAGGTAGGAGAATCGCTTGAACCCAGGAGGCAGAGGTTGTGATGAGCCAAGATTGCACCATTGCACTCCAGCCTGGGCAAAAAGAGTGAAACTACATCTCAAAAAAAAAAAAAAAAAAAAGGTGACATAGATTATCATAATAATTCTGGACTCTTTTAAAGCCCCTTTCATCTGAAGATCTCAAAGACCTGCATAAACATTAATTATTCTCATAACACTGCTTGAATATGCATAGATGTTAGGATTCTATGAGCCTTTCCCTGGTGCTTCTTCTACATCTGTAGGCTTCAGGTTCCACCCATTATTAGAAAACATTATATTTCCCCCAGTGGCAGGGAAAATGAAAGTGCCTATTAAGAACATAGCTGTGGGCTAAAGTCTGTGTATTGCACAAAGAAGTTCTGTATAAGGCAAGGTCTCTGCCCTCAAGGAGTTGACAAGACTATTGAGGAGATAAAGAGCATGAATATCCAGCCTGGACAACAAGGCAAAACCCTGTCTCTACAAAAATACAAAAATTAGGCAGGGGTGGTGGTGCATGCCTGTGTCCCAGGGAGACTGAGGTCAGGGGATTGCTTGAACCCAGGAGCTTGAGCCTACAATGAGCTGTGATTGCGCCACTGCACTCCAGCCTGGGTGACAGAGTAAGACCCTATCTCAAAAAGCAATAGAAAGGCAGGAATAGGCCAGGTGCGGTGGCTCACACCTGTAATCCCAGCACTTTGGGAGGCCAAGGCAGGCAGATCACCTGAGGTCAGGAGTTCGAGAACAGCCTGGCCAACATGGTGAAACCCCATCTCTATGAAAAAAAAAAAAAAAGCAGGAATATAAAAAATATATAAATTATTACATGATGATATGACTAGTGTAAAATAAGTTTTCAGTGGGAAAGATCACCATGGATGCTGATTGTCAACTTCACGGAGAAAGGGAGATTTGGACTGAAACTTTTGGTTACTCATTTTGTGTGTGTGTGTGTGTGTGCATGCAACGTATTCATTTCAGGAGGGGATGGTGGCATGGGTAAAGGTACTGAGATAGGAATATGCATGACTCATTCAGAGGACAAATATCCTGATATTGCTGGAGTCAGGGGAATAAAGGAAGAAAAGATTGAAAAGCAGGGTAAGTCAGAACCAAACAATGAGGAGCCTTAATTATCAAATTCTCAACATTTTGACTCTCAGTATATTCCAGAATAAATTAAGATAAGAAACTGGCCCATATGAACAGTTAAAGCTCATACCTGACATGAAACAATAAAGGAATGGAATTAGCTGCAGAAAGAATGAACCTGGATAGCTTAGAAGAAATGGTTTACTTAGAGAAGTAATTCTCATGGTGTGATCCCTGGACTGGAGCATCAGCATCAACTAGGAACTTGTTAGAAATGCAGATTGTTGGGCCCCTGCAAGACCTATTATCAGAAACTCTGGGGCTGGATTCAGCAATCTGAGTTTTAAACAGCACACGCAAGTTTGAGAACTAGTGAGCTAGAGAAACAACCCTTTTAGCAGATAAACGGTAGCACAATTCTCTCTATCCAATTTATGTTCTACATATGAAAAAACAAAACTGTGAAACCAATTATTTGAATTATTTTTAAAACTTTTTTTTTGTTGGCCAGGGGCAGTGGCTCACACCTGTAATCCCACCACTTTGGGAGGGCGAGGCAGGTGGATCACTTGAGCCCAGGAGTTCAAGACCAGCCTAGGCAACACAGCAAAACCCCACCTCTACCAAAATACAAAAATTAGCCAGTCTCATAACCCAGTTTCAAAATGAATAAATAAACAGATTAAAATTTAAAATAAAACAAACAAACCCTTTTTGTGTAAACATTTTAAACCTACACGAAAGTAGGCAGAACAATAAACTTTCATATACCCATCATCATATTTGACAATTATCAAGATTTTGCCACATTATCACTTTCTCTCTCTCTGAATTTTTTTTTAATCCTAGAAATTATCTCAATTGCCTGGGCATAGTGGCTCATGCCTGTAATCCTAGCACTTTGGGAGACTGGTGAACATAGTGAGATCCCATGGTTAATAAATAAATAAAATTTTTTAAAATTTCTTTGTTTTTTTTTTTGAGATGGAGTCTTGCTCTGTTACCCAGACTGGAGTGCAATGGCACTATCTCGGCTCACCATAACCTCTACCTCCCGGGTTCAAGCAATTCTCCTGCCTCAGCCTCCTGAGTAGCTGGGATTACAGGCATGCGCCACCACGCATGGATAATTTTGTATTTTTAGTAGAGACAGGGTTTCTCCATGTTGGCCAGGCTGGTCTTGAACTCCTGACCTCAAGTGATCCACTCGCCTTGGCCTCCCAAAGTGCTGGGATTACAGGCATGAACCACCTGTAATGGTGGCTGGCCTCTTAAAATTTTCAATTCACCCCTATATATTTCAGTACGTGTCTCTTAAAAATCTGCATATGTTCTTGTGTGACCATAATGTCAATTTCATACCTAACAGGATGAACAGTACTTCTTATTGTCACTTAACACCCAAACTATAATAAAATATCTCTGATCATTAAAGTGCAGTTTATTTGATTCTATTGTGGCTGGCTATTTTCTATGATACCCACCTAAAACACTAAAATTTAGAGACTACTAAGATGGAAAAAAACTTTAGAGATTTTTTTCTTTGTAAAATATCTCTTAAAAAGAATATTCCTAACCAGGAGTGGTGGCTCATGCCTGTAATCCCAGGACTTTGGAAGGTCAAGGTGGGTGGAATCACTTGAGGTCAAGAGTTTGAGACCAGGCTGGCCAACATGGTGAAACCCGTCTCTGCTAAAAATACAAAAATTAGTCAGGCATGGTGGTGGGCACTTGTAATCCCAGCTATTCAGGAGGCTGAGGCAGGAGAATAGCTTGAGCCTAGGAAGAGAGGTTGCAGTGAGTGGAGATCGCACCATTGCACTCCAGGCTGGGCAACAGAGCAAGACTCCATCTCAAAAAAAAAATTCCTTTTAGATGTAGACAAGTTTGGAAGTATTTGGGTGGGGGAGGAGGGTCCTTCTTTATTATCTATGGATTGGATATTATCTGTAACATGAGTTTCCATTTTGGATGCTGTGACATCATGCTAGTTGTCAGAAAATGTAATTAATCAGATCAATCTTAGTTGTAAGTACAGCTCCCTGCCATATGTCAATAGTTATCTGCCCCATTCTCTGTGTAGTCAGCATAAAGTGTTATGGAAATGTGTGATGTTTCCTGACACTGCCTTGGAAATGCCTGTTCTCTTATTATCCCAAAATGGGTATAGAAAATGTAGTAAAATGAAGCTGGCAGCGGTGGCTCACACCTGTAATCCTAGCACTTTGGGAGGCCAAGGCAGGCAGAGCACTTGTGGTCAGGAGTTCGAGACCAGCCTGTCCAACATGATGAAACCCCATCTCTTCTAAAAATACAAAAAAATTAGCCAGGTGTGCTGATGGGCACCTGTAATCCCAGTTACTTGGGAGACTGAGGCAGGAGAATCGCTTGAACCTGGGAAGCAGAGATTCTGCCACTGCACTCCAGCTTGGATGACAGAGCAAGACTTCATCTAAAAAAAAGATTAAAATAAAATTTAAAATAAATAAATAAATAGTAAAATGCTCTCAGCACCTTCAAAATATTCTTAGCTCTGTTAATTTCCAGAGTCAGAAATAATAGTAATATACACACTTAAATAGTGCTCTTAAGCCTTTTATTGATATTTACTCATTTAATTTGTTTAAAAAGCCATTAAGAATGTACTTACATGATGCAAAAACAACAGGATGAAAACAAATGAAATCATAAGCTAGCCGACCAAACATTTAGGTAGTAGGAAATGGACTTTTTAAACTTAATTATTTCAGCAAGTCATTTTTTTCTGATTTGGACAGTAGATAGATACTGTTATATATGACCTGTCATTTATAAAATGATAAACTTCTATATTTATAAAGTAAATAATTGTATTATATGCTCAAGATATGCACATAGTGTAGGTGTACTTTATGCTCTTGCAATTATAGTTTGATTTAGGAGATATAACAAAATACAAACAGTAGATTTAGGGCAAAATTAAACTGTACTACCTTTTAAAATTTGGTGCAAAAAATCAAAAAATTTGGTGCAAAAAAAATTTTTAAAAATTTGATTTGTTTTCTTTCTTTCTTTTCTTTTCTTTCTTTCTTTCTTTTTCTCTCTTTCTTTTCTTTCTTTCTTTCTTTCTTTCTTTCTTTCTTTCTTTCTTTCTTTCTTTCTTTCTTTTCTTTCTTCTTTCTTTCTTTCTTGTCTGAGATAGAGTGTCCTGTGCAGTGGCACAATCTCCACTCACTGCAATATCCACCTCCCAGGTGCAAGCAATTCTCCTGCCTCAGCCTCCCTAGTAGCTGGGATTACAGGCGCCCACCACCACACCCAGGTAACTTTTTGTATTTTTAATAGAGACAGGGTTTCACCATGATGGCCAGCCTGGTTTAAAACTCCTGACCTCAGGTGATCCGCTCACCTCAACGCCTCAAAGTGCTGGGATTACAGGTGTGAGCCACCGGGCTTGGCTTTTTTTTTCTTTTTTTTTTGAGTTATTCTCTTTCTTAACCTTTCTGGGAGTGGTGGGGAGGAGGTCTGTCACTCTCTGTTTCTCTCGTTCCTGTCATTTCTTCTTTTGCCTGCTTCCTCCCTACTTCTCCCCAGGCCACTTCACAGCTACATCACTTATTTGTTTGTTTGTTTTTGAGATGGAGTCTCACTCTGTCACCCGGGCTGGAGTGTAGTGGTGCAATCTCCTTTCACAGTAACCTCCGCCTCCCGGTCTCCTGCCTCCTTAGCCTTCAGAGTAGCTGGGATTCTGGCGCCCACCCCTACGCCCAGCTAATTTTTGTATTTTTAGTAGAGAGGGGGTTTCACCATGTTGGCCAGGCTGGTCTCGAACTCCTGATCTCCAGTGATCTGCCTGCCTCGGCCTCCCAAAGTGCTGGGATTACAGGCATGAGCCATCGTGCCTGGCCCTGTTTGTTTATTTATTCTTAGAGATAGAGTCTCACTCTGTCACCCAGGCTGGAATGCAGTGGCACAATCTTAGCTCACTGCAGCCTCAACCTCCTGGGCTCAAATGATCCTTCCACCTCAGCCTCCCCAAGGAGCTGGGACTACAGATGTGTTTCACTGCACCCAGCTAATTTTTTAAAAATGTTTTGTAGGGATGGGGTTTCACTTTGTTGCCCAGGCTGGTCTTGAACTTATGACTTTAAGTGATCTTCCTATCACCTGACGTCAGAAGTTCAAGACCAGCCTGGCCAACATGGTGAAAACCCCATCTCTACTAAAAATACAAAAATTAGCCGAGTATGGTGGTGGGCGCCTGTAGTCCCAACTACTCAGGAGACTGAGGCAGGAGAATTGTTTGAACCCAGGAGGCAGAGGTTGCAGTGAACTGAGATCGTGCCACTGTACTTCAAAAAAAAAAAAAAAGTGATCCTCCTGACTCACCCTCCCAAAGTGCTGGGATTACAGGCATGAGCCACTGCACCTGGCCTGCAAACATGTCATTTGATGATGTTTTATTTAGATTGATTTGTAAAGTTGCACTTACAGTAAACAACTTGATAATGTATAGAGTAGATCATGTTGAAGATAAGAACAACTCCAAATATAGTTGTCTGTCTCTCTCTGTTTTTGTTCTCCCAGTAACAAAGCTCACTGCCTTTAATTATAGTTTGAGACACTGTGTTGAAATATTTAATCTCTGGGTAATGACTGGATTTTAGTTTCCTAATTGGCATCTGTGTGTTTAGCATCTCTGCCAAAGCCCAACTCCAAGAATGAGCATACAATACAAGATGTGGACTACACGTAAAACACTCTGATACCTGCCACCTAAGCTCCAGGGAAATGTCATAACAAACAAGGGAAGGATAAATAGCATATATTTTATGATTCTACATATATGTATTTTTAATGACCAGATTCTCCATGATTAACACATATTTTCTTTCCTTCTTTTTTCTTTGAAACAGGGTCTTACTGTGTCACCTAGGCTGGAGTGCAATGGCACAATCAAGGCTCACTGCAGCCTTGACCTCTCAGATTCAAGAGATACTCCTACCTCAGCCCCACAGTAGCTGAGACTACAGGCACACGCCACCACACCTGGCTAAATTTTTGTATTTTTCATAAAGATGGGGTTTTGCCCTGCTGCCCAGGCTGGTCTCAAACTCCTGAGTTCAACTGATCCCCCCACCTCAGAATCCCAAAGTGCTGGGATTACAGGCGTGAGACACCATATTTTTTAATGCCTGCCGACAACAGGCTAGGGTTTACAAGTCAAACCAAAAATCCATGTGTGAGCAGCACATAGTGAAATGTAACTATGGCCCCAAGAAGCCTTTGGCCTTGGGAACATGTCTTGCTCATTTCTGAATGGTATTTCATGTACCTGGGAGTAGGTCCCAGAAGAAAATACTCCACCCACAACTGGGTGGCTTCCTTAAAACCTTGCAAAACCAGCTTGAAAGAACTTAAAGAATAATTTAGGTAGAAAAGTCATTGGCTTGAACTCCATCCATCAAAACTGCTTTGCGTCTTCTTAGCTGGAGAATCCAGAGAAGTGTTGTTTTTCCTATTAGTGTTGGCTTTGCATTGTTTGAAACAAGATGCACTCATTATTTGCAACACATTTCTTCGGTGAGTCCATGACACACTGTGGGTGTGGGACCTACAAACTCACATTCCCCAAATAATGTATGTTTCCTTTGGTAATGTTTATCCAGTCTAATGTTACGCATAGGTGAAGGTTCTACCTATTGAGAACAGTCTAAGGTGAGAGGCCAAATCACAGATCAATGACGGGCTCTGTAGGCCAGGGGACAGTGTCGCTCTTTCAGATGTGGAGAGAGAGAAGAGATTCTGCTTTTCCAGTTTAGCCAATATGGGGCAACAGACATCCAACAGCAGTGTCATAAGCCTTGAGTGAAAACTCAGGGGATAGCCAGCTATTTTAGAAGCTTTGAAGCTGCATATTCATCTGGAGGCCAATGTGTTTGTGTCTTCTGAAAATGAAAACCGCTCTTTTGCCTAACATGAATAACACCCCGTGGGACTGAGATTGGACGCTTTCTGCCCCAGGGTGATACAGTGGGTGACCAAAGAAGGCCACTCCGAACACTGAAGCATCCTTGTGGTTTACTTCACAGGATCGAAGTAAAGCCAGCTCTCACCGCAGCAGCCTTCTACCAGCCACTAAATGATGGCAGGGCCAGCAGACTCTGGTGACTCCTGTGGTTGCCCGAATCTGATCTTCACATCATATCCACTCTTCCCAGGCACACCCAGAGTTAGAACTTTTGCTCTCTCCAAATTCATATCAAGGGACCAGGTGAGGTGGCTCATGCCTATAATCCTAACACTTTGGAAGGCCAAGGTAGGCGGATCACCCGAAGTCAGGAATTCGAGACCAGCCTGGGCAACATAGCGAAACCCTATCTGTACTAAAATACAAAAATTAGCCAGGCGTGATGGTATGTGCCTGTGATCCCAGCTACTTTGGGAGGCTGAGGCACAAGAATCGCTTGAACCTGGGAGGCAGAGGTTGCAGTGAGCCAAGATGGCCCCATTGCACTCCAGCCTGGGCAACAGAGAGAGATTCCGTCTCAAAAAAAAAAAAATCAGATGAAGGGATCCAATCATGTTCCAGACAAAATGCTCAGTGCTTTCACTAAATTCTCCCTATAAGATGGGAATTTTCTCCTTGTGCCATAGAAGTGGAAACTTAAGCTCAGAAAGTTCAAGTGACACAGCAGGTCAGAGATAGTGCCAGGAGAGGAACCCAGGTCTGTGTGACTCCAAAGGTCACGTTCTTTTCACTTCCTCATTTTCCACCAAAAAAAAAAAAGTACCAGTTTTACACATAAACAAATACTGTTGTCCATCCATACCTTGGTATTAGCAGGTTCTGAGTTTCACTCTAACGGAGCTCATTGGGCCTGACTGGATCTAGTTAGAGGTGACAAATATGTTAACGATATGAGGCCAGAGAGTTCTCTGCCCCTTAAGAAGCAATAACTTTATTCCTGGCCAAGGATGCTGAGTTGACTATGTTCTTTGGACCCTTTGTCATGGCCAGGTATAATTCTCAATCTAGACTAGACAGATTGGCTGGTGCTATCACTTGGAAAGGAGTTTACTCCTCTTTGATGCCCTCCTTTGTATCTGGAAGCAATCAATCTGAAAATTATTTAGCCATATCTTCTGTAACAAACCGAAGAGGGGAAAGTGTCCCAGAAAAGGCCACAGGCATTTGCTCACCCTTATTAATTCCATGTAACAACTCAGAGGCACTTTGAGCCTCTTAACCCAAGGCTTCATATCTTCAGATGCCGAGCCTCCAGCAGCAGGGCCACGTGACTCAAGCAGACAGGAAGCAGACCGGAAGCAGGCTAGAAGCCAACCTGAGCACAGCACCATGTCTACGGGACCAGGGGGCGCAGAAACTTGAGGCCACCTGTTCACCCACTGTATTTTTACCTATTTTAAAAATGTTAAACTCTCAGGGCTGGTGTTAGATGTTTATGATGCCACCAGGTAAGCCCACAGGTGCCAAAGCATGCACTTTGATAGTCTCTGGTGGGGATTGCTAGCCTCAGATCCCCTCTGGTACTTTGGGGGAAGTGGAGGAATAAGATGAGCTGGTTGTTCTTGCTGCTGTTTCTCCACAATGAGACAGAAGGAAAACCCTCTTTGGTTTCCTCCTGAATCTACTACCTGAGGATCAAGATAGTTTTGGCTTGAATGAAATCAAAGTGGTTTAAATTAAAACTAATGACACTGGGTGGGGCTTGGTGGCTCACACCTGTAATCCCAGCACTTTGGGAGGCCGAGGCAGGCAGATCACAAGGTCAGAAGTTCGTGAACAGCCTGACCAACATGGTGAAACCCTGTCTCTACTAAAAATACAAAAATTAGCCAGGCATGGTGGTGGGCGCTTGTAATCCTAGCTACTTGGGAGGCTGAGGCAGGAGAATCGCTTGAACTCGGGAGGCAGAGTGTGCCGGAAGCTGAGACTGCACCATTGCACTCCAGCCTGGACAACAGAGTGAGACTCCATCTCAAAAAATAAAATAAAAAAAAACTAATGATATCTGCTTTTAGAAACTGTAGGAATAGGCCAGGTATGGTGGCTCACGCCCGTAATCCCAGCACCTTGGGAGGCCAAGGTGGGCGGATCACCTGAGCTCAGGAATTCAAAACCAGTCTGGGCAACATGGTGAAACCCCGTCTCTACTAAAAATACAAAAATTAGCCAGGCATGGTGGCGCGTGCCTATAGTCTCAGCCACTCAGGAGGCTAAGTCAGGAGAATCACTCGAACCCAGGAGGCAGAGGTTGCAGTGAATTGGAATAGCACCACTGCACTCCAGCCTGGGCGACAGAGCAAGACTCTGTCTCAACAAGAGCGACAACAACAATGAAAAACAATAGGAACATAACCACTGGTTTTGAAAACACACCTTATCTATTAAAAGCATAAAAACGGCCGGGCGCGGTGGCTCACGCCTGTAATCCTAGCACTATGGGAGGCTGAGGTGGGTGGATCATCTGAGGTCAGGAGTTCAAGACCAGCCTGGCCATCATGGTGAAACCCCATCTAAAAAAAAAAAGAAAAAGCATAAAAACATGAATGGGAAAGAAATATATTGAAATTCTTCTTGCTAGTTCCTCTGAAGAGGGAGAGAGAACAGGAGTGGAGGAGAAGGGAAACACTGTTCAAATGGATTTTAGCCATATCTGTTTAATGTTTGATTTCTTTTCAAAAATTTGAAATACATATTGCAGAAAGTTAACATGTGTTAATATTGTTAATTCTGGGTCATGACTACATAGGTGCTTGATATGTTGTTCTCTGTATTTCATTAAATTGAATGTTCTCATAATAAAAATATATTTACAAATATTTTATGTTACAACTACGACTAAATGCTAAATAAATGAGTTACATGGACTGTGAGAACGCGTCTGAGTCCTGAGGTTGGGGAGTATGGCCAGGGGCATTTCCCTAAGAAAAATCTGAGTTGAAAGGGCTTTGCATGCCCAGAGTGTATTAGGATTCTCCAGAGAGACAGAGAATCAATAAGAGAGAGATGGATAGATGATAAGGATGAGAGATGATTTATTATAGATAGATAAATGATAGCGATGAGAGATAATTTATGATAGATAGATGAGAAGATTTATTATTATAGGAATTGGCTCACGTGATCATGGAGGCTGAGAAGTCCCACTATATGCTGTCTGCAAGCTAGAGAACCGGGGAATCCGACAGTGTCGCTCTGAGTCCAAGGCCAGAGGCCTGAGAAACAGAGTGGCTGCTGGTGCAAATTACAGGTTCCAAAGAACCAGAGAACCTGAGTTCTGATGTCCAAGTGCAGAAGAGGGTGTCCCAGTTCTAGGAGTGAGAGAGCGAGCATTTGCCTTTCCTATACCTTTTTGTTCTATTCAGGCCCTCAAAGGATTGGATGGTGCCCAGCCACATTGGGTGAGAGTGGATCTTTCTTACTCAGTCCACTGATTAAAATACCCATCTCTTATGGAAATACCCTCACCAACATACCCAGAAATCATGCTTCACCAGCTGAGTATCCCTTAATCCAGTCAAGCTGATGCCTAAAATTAACCATCACACAAGGATTGCCCTGTTACTGCGTGACACAGCTGGGAAACTATTTTGGAAGTTGAGATGGCAGGATGAGTTTAGATGAGAAAGTAGGCCTGGCGTGGTGGCTCACACCTGTAATCCCAGCACTTTGGGAAGCTGAGGCAGGTGGTTCACCTGAGATCAGGAGTTTGAGACCAGCCTGGCCAACATGGAGAAACCACATCTCTATTAAAAAGGCAAAAAAGAAAAAAAAAATTGGCTGGGCGTGGTGGTACAAGCCTGTAACCCCAGCTACTCAGGAGGCTGAGGCACAAGAATGGCTTCAACCTGGGAGGAGGAGGTCACGGGGAGCTGAGATCATGCCACTGCACTCCAGCCTGGGTGACAGAGCGAGACGCCACCTCAAAACAACAAACAACAACAACAGCAACAAAAAAACCACAAGAAATTGAGGAAGTGAAATTGCAGGACTTGGTGATGGACTGTATACAGGGAAGAAGAGAAGGGGACCAGGCTGGGGCCATCACGTTTGGCTTGCATACATGGATGGATGATGGCACCATCTTGACCTATGGAATGCTCAAAGAAGCCTGGGTCTGGCAGGGAGAATCATGAGTTTGGTTTTGGACTTATTGATTTTGAGGTATCTTTGAGACATTCAAGGAAAATCAGGGTACAATTAACAAAATAGTGGCAATAGATGCTGGGCAGCCCAAAACTGCTGGTCATTTCTACTTACTAATCGCTGGAGGGCTGAAGTCTGGCTGCCTCTTCTGTCTCCTGCCTCTGTGACATGTCCAAATTGCCACATTCAGGTTTAGGATGCAAGTATCTGCTTTATTACACAGTGAGGAATCTTAGGATATTACCTACCTATAGCTGGGAATATAGCTTAGTCACATTCGATTAACTTGTTGAAGTTGGTGTCTGATTTTTCATTTTCCTTCCCAGGCCTCCTAGACTCTCTCTCTCGCTTCTAGTCCTTGCTGATTTCAGGTTTCTTTTAATGTCCAATTCAGTGGCATTAAACACATTTACAGTGGTGCAGTCATCATCATCATCCATCTCTATAACTCTTTTCCCCCTGCAAAACTGAAACTATATACCTTAAAACAATAACTCCCTATTCCCTCCTTCCCCTACCCCTTAGCAATCACTCTACTTTCTGGTTCTAGATTTAATTAATTTCTTTGTTGTTGTTGTTTATTTATTTGTTTTGTTTGTTTTCAACTAATTTCTTTAAGAGGTGATTCCAGGAAGACTAGAGTGGGGAAGTAAGGCAGGAAAGGGAAGGAAGCCAAGAAAAGGAACATTATTAAGCAAATTGCTGCTGTGTAACTGCAACTGGGGTTCAGTCCTGCTGGGGACCCTGGGAGACAGGCAGAACGTACCTCTGAGTTTTCCTACCCAAGAGGTGAGGAAGATGAGGAGCCTCCGGTTTCCATCCATCATCGGCTGAGGCCTGCTCATAGGGTCAGTAACCCCTCAGCATTTCTGCATCTCAGGTAGAAGGAGAACTGTCAGGTGAAGAATCCCAGATGCTTGCAATAGGACAGCCACTGAAATGTACTGGAATGCTGAGTGACAAGTGATATGGATCCCACAAGAATTTCTGAGCTCCCTTTAAGGAACAGACTCTAAAGTAGTCCCCATGATCTCCACCTCCTGGTAACTCACACCTTTGTGTAATCATATAATCCCCTCCCTTTGAGTGTGGATGGGTCCAGTGGCTGTTTCTTTCTCTCTTTTTTTTTAATTTTCTGTTTCTTTTTTTTGAGAGATGGGGTCTCGCTGTGCTGCCTTGGCTAGGGTGCATTTGCTATTCACAGATGCAATTATAGCCCACTGCAGCCTCTAACTCCTGGGCTCAGGCAATCCTTTTGCCTCAGCCTCCCAGTTTAAGACGACTTCTAACCAACAGAATATAGCAAAGGTGATGGGCTGTTGTCTGTGATTAGATTATACTATATACAATTCCACCCCACCAGCTCTGTTCTTCCCTTACTGGCTTTGAGGAAGCAAGTTGCTGTTTTGTAGGAGGGCCTATTGAGAGGTCCACATGGCAAAGAACTGTGAGCAGCCTCATAGAGCTAAGGGCAGCCCACAGCCAGCAAAAAGCCAGGCCCTTGGTCTTACAGCAACAAGGAACCGAATTCTGCCAACAACCCAAATGAGTTTGGCAGCAGCTCTGTCACTAGTCAGGCCTCCAGATGGAGCTGAGCCATGGCCAACACCATGATGACAGCCTCGCAGCCTGCACTGTGCCCAGGCCCCTGATTCACAGGGTGTGGGATAATAAAGGAAAGTTGTTTTAAACCAGTACGTTTGTGGTAATGTGTTATGCAGCATAGAAAACAAATACGCTCCCTCATCCTATAAGCCTCCAGTCTGAGCAAGTTGGCCTCAGCCCTTCTGCTTTTTCCTCTTATAACCTTTACTCCATGTCCACTGATCGGCAGTTCTTTCTCCCTCCCCTCCCCGCCTCTCTTTCTTTCCTTCCTTCCTTCCTTCCTTCCTTCCTTCCTTCCTCCTTTCTTTCCCTCCTTCCTTCCTTCTTTCTTTCTTTCTTTCTTTCTTTCTTTCTTTCTTTTTCTTTCCTTCCTTCCTTCCTTCCTTCTAGAAGGAGTCTTACTCTGTTGCCCAGGCTGGAGTACGGTGTCATGATCTCAGCTCACTTTAACCTCTGCCTCCCAGGTTCAAGTGATTCTCTTGCCTCAGCCTCCTGAGTAGCTGGAATTATAGGCGTACACCACCACATCCAGCTAATTTTTGTATTTTTAGTAGAGATGAGGTTTCACATATTGGTCAGGCTAGTCTCGAACTCCTGATCTTGTGATCTGCCCCACTCAGCCTCCCAAGATGCTGGGATTACAGGCGTGAGCTACCGTGCCCAACCTATTTTATTTTATTTTTTTAAGACAGGGTCTTCCTCTGTCGCCCAGCCTGGAGTGCAGTGGCATGATCATAGCTCACTGCAGCCTCGACCCTGGCTCAAGTGATCCTCCTACCACAGCTTCCTGAGTAGCTGGAACCACAGGTGTGTGCCACCACACTCAAATTTTTGTAGTTTTGTTCTGTAAAGGTGGAATGTTACTATGTTCCCAGGCTGGTTATGAACTCCTGGCCTCAAGTGATCCACCACGGCCTCCTGAAGTGTTGGGATTAGAGGAGTGAGCCATCGCACCCAGCAGCAATTCTTATGGTTTAAATAAACATATTTTTTTTCTCTTATTAGGAAAGTAAGACATATTCATTGTAAAGTATATAAAATATATGTAAGAAAAAGAAAAACTAATGCTTTCATCCAATTTTTTCTTAGGTAAGTTCAAACTTTCTTCTGGAGCGCTCTCTCTGTCTTTGAGTTCCATATTCTTTTTCATTCCCGCTATGAAAGAACATTTGCCCAAATATAAATGCATAATTAGAAAAGATTGTATTTATATGGACTGTTACACCTTTTCTAAAAAGGTGTACACTGAAAATGCCCTTATAATTGAGCAGGGCATTATTCCCAGAGGGAAAAGTTCCTGTGGACATAGTAAAGCCATTATCCAGCCTTGTTCAGAGGGATTCTCATTCTACCTGAGGAGAAAAGAGGTGTCAAGTGTTTGGAACCCTTGATTCCAAACATCTTTTGAGTAAATAAATGGCTTTGAATTTAGCACATAGGTGCCAAAGTCAGCAAAGGAGGCACAGCAGAGACAGAGGAGCTCTCTGTGTCTTCCTTCACACTTTTACTTCCATTCCTTCTTTGCCTGTGCCAGTGGGCAGCGTGAAAGACGACTCTCCTGCTGGCTCTAAGTCCCCCAGGTAATTGCCCCAAGGCTTTTCCCTCTTCTTTCTCACTTTCCTTCTTTCTGCTGCCCGCAGTGCAGTTCCAATTCCACCAATTCTACCACGGTGTAGTCTCCATGATGCCTCTTGCCAATAGGCCAAACTCCTCCACTTCCTACTGTACTTGTGCTCCTTCCTGGAGCATCTCTGGGTGTTTTCTGTTCACTCAAGCATTCATTTAACAAACACCATGTAAGTGACTGCTGTGTGCTGAGCATCCTGTGGATGCCAACCAAGAGGCTTGGGCCTTGTAAGGGAGCCTGGTGTGCACACAGGCAACACACTTTGTCCTCTGAGTGCCCTAATAGCTGTCCACGTGCACATGGAACTCTAAGGGCCAAAGGAGAGGAGCAGGTAGGGGCTGGGAAGAGGCACGAAAATGGAAGGACAGAGAAATCTTTACAGAGAAGACTTGTGAGTTCATACTGAATTAAAAGGTCCAAGAGTTAAGACAGTTCTGCAGAAGTAATAGGAAATTCAAGTTATCTATCAATAGGGAAATGCTTGAATACACTATGATATATCCATACAATGGAATGTTATGGTATCATTAACAATAATAACGTAAGCTGGACGTAGTGGCTCACACCAGTAATCCCAGCACTTTGGGAGGTTGAGGCAGGAGGATCACTTAAGCTCAAAAGTTTGAGGCCAGCCTGAGCAAGATAGTGAAACCCGTCTCTAAAAAAAAACCCGTCTCTACTCTGCCTGTAATCCCAGCTACTTTGTAAGCCGAGATGGGAGGACCACTTGAGCCTTGGAGGTGGAGGTTGCACTGAGCTGAGATGGCGCCACTGCACTCCAGCCTGGGTGACAAAGTGAGATCCTGTCTCAAAAAAAAAAAAAAGAATAATGTAGATCTATACACACTATGTAAAGATGTCTACATCTAGCATGTATCCGTATTATACATCTATGCAAAGATGTCCAAATGCTCTGCTAAGTTAAAAAAAAAAAAGTTGTAGAATAATATACAATATGGTCCATATTAGCATATGTACATATTTTTACTTTTTTATTTTAAGATAGCTGTAGATTTAAATGCAATTATTATTATTAATTTTTTTTTGAGATAGCATCTTGCTCTGTTTGCCCAGGCTGGAGTGCAGTGGCACAATCTTGGCTCACTGCAACCTCCGCCTCTTGGATTCAAGCGATTCTCCTGCCTCTATTTCCCAAGTAGCTAGGATTACAGGTGAGTGCCACCACACCAGGCTAATTTTTGTATTTTTAATAGAGACGGGGTTTCGCCATGTTGGCCAAGCTGGTCTTGGATTCCTGACCTCAAGTGATCTGCCCGCCTCAGCCTCCCAAAGTGCTGGAATTACAGGCATGAGCCACTGTGCCCAGCCAATTTACATGCAATTATAAGAGAAAATACAATTCTGTCTCTACAAAAAAGAAAATAATTAGCCAAGCACAGGGTACATGCCTGTGGCCCTAGCTACTTGGGAGGCTGAGACGGGAAGATCATTTCACACTTACTAGGATGGCCAGCATTAAAAAAAAAAAACAAAAAAACACACAAAAAAACAAAAAACAGACAATAACAAATGTTGGTATGGATGTGGAGAAATCAGACCCCTCAGACACTGTTATGGAGATGCAAAACAGAGCAGCCCCTTTGAAAAAGAGCTTGGCAGTTTCTTAGAAAGTTAAATATAGAGTTAATACATGTCTCTGCAATTCCATTCCTAGGTATAAAGACCTAAGAGAATTAAAAACATATGTTCACACAAAAACTAGTACATGAATGTCCATAGCAGCATTATTCATAGTAGCCAAGTAGAAACAATGCAAATGTCCATGAACCTCTAAGTGGATAACTAAAATGTGGAAGTAGATCCATATGATGAGGTATTACTTGGCTGCAAAAAGTAACGAAGTACAGACACATTTTATAAAATATTAATTGATGGATTTTGAAAACTTTGTGCTAAGTGAGAGAAGCCAGACACAAGGCTACATACTGTATGATTCCATTAATATGAAATATCTAGAGTAGACAAATCCAGAGACAGAAAGTAGATTAGTGGCTGCCAGGAGCTGGGGAAAAGAGGAACAGGGAGAGACTAATAATGGATACAGGGTTTCTTCTGGGGGTGATGAAGAAGTTCTAAAATTAGATGGTGCTGAAATCACACAGCTCTATAAATATGTTAAATACCACTAAATTGTACACATTAAAAGGGTAAATATTATGTGAATTTTATCTCAATAAAACGTACTGGAAAAAGAAACAATACAGAGATCCTGTATTGATATTTAAGATGTCACCCATTTCCCCTCAATGCTAACACCTTGTATAACTTTTGCACAATATCACAGCCAGGAAACTGACATTGACAAAACCCATTACTCAGATGTCACCAGTTTTACACACACTCATGTGTGTGTATTTAGTTTTTCTTTTTTTTTTTTTTTTTTTTGTTTTTTTGAGGCAGAGTCTTGCTCTGCTGCTCTGCAGCCCAGGCTGGAGTGCAGTGGTGCGATCTCAGCTCACTGCAACCTCTGCCTCCCAGGTTCAAGCGATTCTGTTTCCTCAGCCTCCCAAGTAGCTGGGACTACAGGCACGCACCATCATGCCCAGCTAATTTTTGTATTTTTGGTAGAGATGGGGTTTCACCATGTTGGCCAGGCTGGTCTCGATCTCTTGACCTTGTGATCCACCTGCCTCGGCCTCCCAAAGTGTTGGGATTACAGGCGTGAGCCACCGCGCTCGGCCTCGTACTACTTTTTTATGGCCACAGTCACTCTTCCCTCCCTTCTCTCTGATTTGTTTTCTATCTCTATACATTTATTATTTCAAGAATATTATCTAAAGGGAATCACACCATATGTAACCTTTTGAGATTGGCTTTTTTCACTCAGCAAAATTCTCTAGAGATCCATCCAGATTGTCACGTGTATCAATAATCCCTTCCCTTTTATTGCTGAGCAGTATTCCACGGTGTGAATGTACAATGGTTTATTGAACCTTCCACGTTAAAGGAAATTTGAGTTGTTTCCAGTTTGGGGCAATTAGGAATAAAGCTATTGTGAACATTTATGACCAAGAACATAAACTTTCATTTCTCTGGATAGATGCCCAGGTGTATAATTGCTGCATCATACTGCAAGTGCATACTGACTATTGTAAGAAACAGTCGTACTCTTTTCTAGAGTGGCCATACCACTTTATATTCCTACCAGCAATATATGAGTGTCAAAGTTCTCTCTATCTTCGCCAGCATTTAGTAGTGTTACTATGTTTTATTTCAGTCATTCTTATCATACATACATTTTTTACAAGTTAGACAAACATGCACCATATTCTTGACAGTGGTCATTTCTAGTGTGCGTGTGGGTTAATACAGTGGAAGACTTTTCCTTTATACAGTATATACTTTTGTTGTGTTCAAAAACAAATTTTTTGGGGGGCAGGTGACAGAGTCTTGCTCTGTCATCCAGGCTGGAGTGCAGTGGCATGATCTCAGCTCACTGCAATCTCCACCTCCCGGGTTCAAGCAATTCTCCTGCCTCAGCTCCGAAGTAGCTGGGATTACAGGCGCCCGCCAACATGCCTGGCTAATTTTATGTATTTTTAGTAGAGACGGGGTTTCATCATGTTGACCAGCCTGGTCTCGAACTCCTGACCTCAGGTGATCGCCTGCCATGGCCTCCCAAAGTGTTGGGATTACAGGTGTTAGCCACCACGCCCAGCCTGTAGTGTTAAAATTTTACATAACTTAATGTTTCATTTGTAATCTGAAACGCAATAGGGATTTAAAAAATTTTTTTTCTTTAGAGATGGGGTCTCACTACATTGCCCAGGCTGGAGTGCAGTGGCTATTCACAGGTGCGATCGCACTACTGATCAGCATGGGAGTTTTGACCTGCTTCGTTTCCAACCTGGACCAGGTCACCCCTCCTTAGGCAACCTGGTGGTCCCCCGCTCCCAGGAGGTCACCATACTGATGCCAAACTTAGTGCGGACACTCGATCGGCATAGTGCACTACAGCCCAGACCTCCTGGGCTCAAGCGATCCTCCCACCTCAGCCTCCCAAGTAACTGGGACTACAGGCACATGCCACCTAGTCTGGCGCAATAAGGATTTTTAAAAGTTGGCAGTGCATGGTGACTCACGCCGGTAATCCTGGCACTTTGGGAGGCCAAGGCAGGCAGATCACCTGAGGTCAGGAGTTCAAGACCAGCCTGTCCAACGTGGTAAAACCACATCTCAACTAAAAATACAAAAATTAGCCAGGCATGGTTGTGCACGCCTGTAATCCCAGCTACTTGGGAGGCTGAGGCAAGGGAACTGCTTGAACTCAGGAGGCAGAGGTTGCAGTGAGCTGAGATTGTGTCACTGCACTCCAGCCTGGGCAACAGAGCCAGACTTCATCTCAATCAATCAATCAGTAAAAGTTAATAGGTAATAAGGAAGTGGAGATGATTATTAGAAACAGTTCTATAGAGGAGTTGTCCCTGGAAGGAATGGGAAAAGTGGGCCAGCAGAGGAAAGAAGACAACATTCTAATGGAGAGGGGGAGGTTGAGCATACAGGAGGAGAATGCCATACACTGGCTATGCTCCATTTACCCAAGACCCTCCCTTCTCCACAACTGCTCCATGTTCCAGGAGACTCCATCAGGCAGCCTCCATTGCCCTCCAGCTTCCAGGGACTTCTGCACCACAAATGGGCAGCAGAGAGAGCGGCAAGGCTTGTTGCTGTCAAATACAACTCTATTCCACCTCACTCTCAGGCCTCCAATCTCCACACAGCCCACTCTTGCCAGGCCCCAGGCTCACTGTTTACCCACCTTGTGGCTCCCTACTGTTGCCTGTGCTCAGGCGCCCTGTCCTATTCTGCTCACACCCTGTGGGTGGGCTCTTGATCAAACCCCACTTAGTTAAACTCTGACGGTGCTCAGCAGCCCAAGTTTTGAGTGCACCTCCTCTCTTCTGCCAGGACCCTGATGGGTGCATCTAATGAGACAACCCCCAAAACAGTCAGGAGAGACCTAGATCAAAAGCTAAATCGAGGGCAGACCCAGCTCTCTGACACCAGAGGAAGGCAGCAGGGTGGTCTGACAAAGATATCCACAGGGAGGAGGGCCTGCAGAATTCATACCCAATTCCCTCAATTTTCTTAATGAACCAGGGGTCGGTGACTTGTGCTAGGTACCTGAACTAGAGACAAATCACTCCTTTTGACAACAATGCTTTAAAAAGAACAATCTTGTTCTTTTCTGATGAAGAAAGAGTTTTCTCCGCTCTTTCAGTTAGGCTGTGAGCACTGCTGGGTTTTATTATCACAAAGCTAATGAGGGGTTAAGGATGTTGACTAGAGCCCAGCTGTCTAGTTTGAGTCCTCATTATCGCTATTTTTTGACCTTGGACAAGTCACTTAGTCTCCGTGCCTCAGCTTTCTCATCTGTAAGATAGGAGTGATAATAATAGGATTTGCTTCCCAGGTTTCAAGAGGATTAAAGGATTTCACACTTGCAAAACACTTAGAACAGTGCCCAGTCCACAATATGCATTCAGTAAACGTTAGCTATTGCTGCTGAAGGGAGAGGCAGCAGGAGGATAACTTGAGCAAGTGGAAGAGCCAGCGCAGCAAACAAAGAGGACTTGACCAAAGACAGGTGACAAGCGCTGAGAGAAGACAGAGAGCTCAGATAGCCCAGCGGAGGTTGAAGCAATCTGTTTCATTCATTCAAACACGGTCTTTGAGTGCTCACTATGGGCCAGGAATTGTACTAGGGGCTAGAACCACAGCAGTGAATAAAACAGAATTCGAATCCATGCAGACAGGGATATGAACAGTAATGCGGTCCACTCTTCCAGCTGCTATTTCTCCAGGTGCTCAGCAGCCCAGGGATGGGGTGGCTGGACTGCTCCCCGAGTAAGGACAAGATGCTGCTCCGGCCAAGGTGAGGGGTTACAGTGAACAGTTACCCACTTGAGCTAGCTCAGGTCAGAGAGGGTGGGGCCAGCCATGGGCATTACTAGGACACAGCAGGCAATCTTGGATTGCTAGATTCAAAGAGCAGGAAACAAGGCAAAAGGATGCGCCTTAGGGGACCATGGTGGACAGAAAAAGAGGCTCCCCTCTGCTTTCTTTACTTCGGGGTCTTCAGCTCCACCTCTCTCCACTCATCTCTCATGAGCAGTGTCTTCTGTGTAGCTTTCTCCTAAAAGGCATCTCTCAGCCGGGCGTGGTGGCTCACGCCTGTAATCCCAGCACTTTGGGAGGCCAAGGTGTGCAGATCATGAGATCAGGAGCTCAAGACCAGCCTGACCAACATAGTGAAACCCCGTCTCTACTAAAAATACAAAAATTCGCCGGGTGTGGTGGTGTGCGCCTATAGTCCCAGCTACTCTGGAGGCTGAGGCAGCAGAATCGATTGAACCAGGGAGGCAGAGGTTGCAGTGAGATCACACTACTGCACTCCAGTCTGGGTAACAGAGCGACACTCTGTCTCAAAAAAAAAAAAAGACATCTATCTGTGCCTCTTATCCACAGAACGATGGCAGACATGAGTTAAAATGTTCAAGGGAGAGCATCTAGGACACAGTTTATCCAGTGGACTGGCTGGTCTCAGGACCCGATCCCCAACCCTGGTCCATCAGCAGTGGGCAGGGCATACACTTTAGCAAATTCACTGCAGATTTAGTATTCCTATAAAATAAGTTGCATTTCCACTCTCATGTAACAGCATCAAAGTAGAAATGGAAACTTTGGTTGACTTCACTGAGGAATTTTTTTTAATTTCATCACAACTTCCTCTGTCCACATCCTGTGTCCTTTGTCATCTTCTGCAGAGTCCCTAGTTTTCAGATTTGCACAAGTGATGATGGTTTACAAATAACTTGACTCTGTGGCCAGAGGAAGTTCTGATGGAGCAAAATCTCAAGGTAGTGTTGTCCCTATCTTTTTTTTTTTTGGGACAGATACTCACTCTGTCACCCAGGCTCAAGAGCAGTGGTGTAATCTCAGCTCACTACAACCTCCACCTCCTGGGTTCAAGCGATTCTCCCGCTTCAGCCTCCCAAGTAGCTGGGATTACAGGCACGTGCCACCATTCCTGGCTATTTTTTGTATTTTTAATACAGACGGGTTTCATCGTGTTGGCCAGGCTGGTCTCAAACTCCTGATCTCTATTTATTTAGTTTTTCTTCATTTTTCTTTAAGCTAAGCCTTGAAGCAAAGAATTTCCTTCTTTTTTTTTTTTTTTTTGAGACGGAGTCTCACTATTGTTAATGCTGGAGAGAGTGACGCAATCTTGGCTCACTGCAACCTCTGGCTCCTAGATTCAAGCGATTCTCCTGCCTCAGCCTCCCAAGTAGCTAGGATTACAGGCACCCACCAGCACGTCCAGCTAATTTTTTGTATTTTTTAGTAGAGATGGGGTTTCACCATGTTGGCCAGGGCTGGTCTTGAACTCCTGACCTCAGGTGATTCCGCCTCAGCCTCCCAAAGTGCTGGTATTACAGATGAGAGCCATTGTGGCCTGCTTTTTTTCCTCTCTCTCTTTTTTCTTAATTTGAAATCTGATTTTTTTTTTTTTGAGACAGAGTCTCGCTTTATCGCCCAGGCTAGAGTGCAGTGGTAGGTTCTCAGCTCACTGCAGCCTCCCCGCCCTGGGTTCAAGTGATTTTCCTGCCTCAGCCTCCTGAGTAGCTGGGATTACAGGCATGCACCACCACGCCTGGCTAATTTTTTGTATTTTCAGCAGAGATAGGGTTTCACCATGCAGCCAGGCTGGTCTGGAACTCCTGACTTTGTGATCCACCCATCTCGGCCTCCCAAAGTGCTGCGATTATAGGCTTGAGCCACCACGCCCGGCCTTCAAACTCCTGATCTCAAGTGATCTACCCGCCTCGGCCTCCCGAAGTGCTGGGATTACAGGGGTGAGCCGCTGTGCCCGGACATGTGCCTGTCTTGTCTCAGGAATTGCCTGCAGGTCAAGAGAGGGAACATAATGTGAGTTACTTTAGGCCAGAATCAGTCTGTGCCAGAGATGGAGGGAAATCATTTTCTCCAAATCCCCGGCCTTACATGGATGTCATTAACCATCTCAAGTGTTGGGTGGACCTTGGCAGCCTGAAGGCCAACAGCCCCATTCGAGGGGCTCAACTCCCACTGACTCACCCACCTTCTCCAGGAAGTTTCTCCTCTGGAACTAATCACAAATAAGTAAAAGTATCTCCTACAAGGTGTATGTATTCTTTTTTTTTTTCTTTTGCTGCCATAACAAAGTGCCACAGCCTGGACAGCTAAACAGCAGCAATGTATTGTCACACATTCTGGAGGCTGGAAGTCTGAATCCAGGTGTCGGCAGGGTTGCCTGGTCCTTGGAGAGCTGTAAGGGAATCTGTTCCTGGCCTCTCTCTCTGCCTGGTAAGTGGCCGTCTTCTCTGTGTCTCTTCACACCATCTTCCCTCTGTGCGTGTCTGTCAAATTTCTCCCTTGGCTAAGAACACCAGTCTTTATACGATACTGTAAAGAGAACGCCAGCCACATTGGATTAGGGGCCCACCCTATTCCAGTATGATTTCATTTTAACTAATTACGCCTGTAATTACCCTATTTCTTTTCTTTTCTTTTTTTTGAGACAGAATCTCACTCTGTCACCCAGGCTGGAGTGCAGTGGCACGATCTCGGCTCGCTGCAACCTCCACCTCCTGGGTTCGGGCGATTCTCATGCCTCAGCCTCCCCAGTAGCTGGGATTATAGGCATGCACCACCATGTCTGGCTAATTTTTGTATATTTTGTAAGGACAGGGTTTTGCCATGTTGCTCAGGTCGGTCTTGAACTCCTGGGCTCAAATAATCCTCCCGCTTTGGCCTCCCAAAGTGCTTGAATTATAGGCATGAGTCACCGTGCCTGGCCTGTAATGGCCCTGTTTCTAAATCAGGTCACATTCTGAAGTGTGATGGGTTAGAACTTTAACATGTGAATTTTGGGAGGCTAAATTTCAACTCATTTCATAGGGAAATGACTCTGATCTCTGATAGGATGAAGCCTGAGGGCTATCTAATTGTACATGAAGGAATGACACTTAGGAAATATATAGAAAAGATTGAAATAACTTGAGAACCCATCAGAATAAGTACCATTGCTTTCTATTTCTGGCAGCGCAGAAATTGGACTTTCTCTAAAACCGCTGTTCATATGTTCATGTTTCTGCTTTGGTGTGCTGCATGTGCCATGGCCGGGATATGGTTTGTTTGTCCCCACCAAAATCATGTTGAAATTTGATCCCCCATGTGGCAGTGCTGAGAGGTGGGCCTAGTGGGAGGTGTCTGGATCATGGGGGAGTATCCCTAAAGAATGGCTTGGTGGAAGACTGGATTAGTTCCTGTGGGAAAAGATTAGTTCCAGCGAAAGTGGGTTGTTTATGAAGCTGAGACATCCCTCAGATTCTCCCTCTTCACATGTGTTCACTTCCCTTTTGACCTTCCCTACCTTGTTATGTTGCAGAATGGAAGCTTTCACCAGAAGCTAGGGCCATGCCCTTGAACTTCCCACCCTTCAGAATTGTAAGCCAAATAAACCTCTTTTGTTTATAAATTACCCAGTCTCAGGTATTGTGTTATGGCAACACAAAATGGACTAAGACCACATGGTTTCACAGAGTCTGGAGCAGTGATTTGCGGCTGAAGTTAATTTGTGTAATATAAACCTAGGCTGGAGGTGGTGGCTCACACCTATAATCCCCACACTTTGGGAGGCTGAGGCAAAACAACTGCTTGAGGCCAGGAGCTGAAGACCAGCTTGGGCAACAAAGCAAAACCTTGTCTCTCAAAAAAAAAAATTTTTTTTTAAGTTAGCCGGGCATGGCAGTGTGCATCTGTAGCTCTAGCTAATTGAGAGGCTGAGGTGGGAAGATTGCTTGATTTCAGGAGGTCAAGGCTGCAGTGAGCTGTGATTACACCACAGGACTCCAGCCTGAGTAACAGAGTAAGACCTGTCCCTAAAAAATAAGAATTGTTTTCATTTTTTAATAGACTGTTTCTCAGTGTGACTATAATAAAATTGTTTAAAAATTAGAAAAAGAATACAAAACTATAAAAAAGTAGGAGTGTTCTATTTTTCCTTACTCTTTATGTTTTCATTATTACTTTATTATTGTCACGTTTCCATAGCATTAGTTACTAACACTAATGATCTAATGGTGCTACAGTTCTAAAAGCACGTATAAATAGGCATTAGTCTGCCACATCTTTTATTTCCAACCAAATGTATACAACCTGTAGAAACAGACTTATTTACCAACTACCTACCCATTATATTTCACCAAATTAGACAGGAAAGGAACTGAGAGGCCCCAAGTAAATTTTTTTAAATCCTGAATTATGAAATTTGATAGCCTATGTCATTTAAATAAATTGGATAATCACAACACAGTAGGATACATCCATTTACTGGTGACTTTACAGTTTATTGCTGTTTATTATTTTATTTTAATCTCATAACAACTCTGAAAAGGAGGGAATTCAAGTGTTATTGTCATTTTACAGATGAGAAAGCTGAAATGTGTCGGCAAATTTATTTTAGTTTCATAGATTGGGTCATTGCTATAGAGAGCTGATCTCAACAATTTTTCCTAATTTCACTCTCAAAGGATAGTCTTTACTTCACTTAGACTTTGCAGGTACCTTCCTCTTGACCCTGTGTACCCGCTATAGCACCAACCTGAATTAATAATGAAAATCTTTTTGGAATGCTACTAGTGGTAGTGATAGGATGATGGAATTATGAGTGGATTATTGTCTTAATCTATTCTCTATTTCCCAATGTATCTTTCATTTGTTTTTATTTTTTAATTTTTTTTAGAGATAGGATCTTGCTATGTGTATCAGTCAGGGTTCTCCAGAGGGACAGAACTAATAGGATAGATGTATATATGAAGGCAGTTTATTAAGGACAATTGACTGACACGATCACAAAGCGAAGTTCCGCAATAGGCCAACCGCAAGCTGAGGAGCAAGGAAGCCAGCAGTGCAGCCTTTAGTCGGTAGCCCAAGGCTGGAGAGTTCTTGGCAAACCACTGGTGTAACTCCAAGAGTCCAAAGGCCAAAGAACCTGGAGTCTGATGTTCAAGGGCCAGAAGTATTTAGCACAGAGGAAAGATGAAAGCCAGAAGATTCAGCAAGCCATCTTATCCTACCCTCTTCTGCCTGCTTTCCAGCCGTGCTGGCAGCCAATCGGATGGTACCCGCCCACATTGAGAGTGGGTCTTTCTCTCCCAGTCTACTCAAATGTTAATCTCCTCCGGCAACACCCTCACAGACACACCCAGAAGCAATACTTGACCAACTATCTAGCCATCTTTCAATCAAGTTGACACCAAATATTAACCATCATACTATGTTACACAGGCTGGTCTTGAACTCCTGCCCTCAGCGATCCTCCCATCCAGCATCCCAAAGTTTTGGGATTACAGGTGTAAGCCATTGCCCCCAGACAAAATCTTTCATTTTAAAATTATCTGGAGTTAGAGAGGCTGACTTCAAAATATTCACCTCTGGAAGGGCTGACCTCCCTTCCACCTGAGCCTGGTCCCCGGCACCTCCAACCCTTGCACATGTGTGTGTAAGGCAGGGGCAGCAGCACTATGTGAGCCCCAGCTTTTCTCCAAGACATGGCAGGGATCTGAGGACGCTGCCCCAGGGATGCACGCTTCACTCAACTGATCCACTCCTGACTGGGCTTACTTTTTAAATTAAGTGACCTCAGCAACCCAGGGGTATAATTTCCCATGTGCTTCCATGAAGGAAGCTTGGGATTTGCTATAAAGAGAAAAATAAGAATGGACTTCCCAGGCCTGACCACTCCCTTCCCACTCCCTAATCCATTTGGCTAGAATAGGGAGTGAGATCGTAGGGGAAAATGGAGAGGAAGAAAGAAAGGAAGAGCCTAGAACGGGGGGGGGGGGGGGGGGGGGGG